>JAGDFM010000317.1:1211-26047 GCA_019155715.1 Phytophthora pseudosyringae
GTTCCTCTGAATGTGAGGGTTCGAGGCGATTTGGTGATGCTCTGAGATGTTGAGAAATTCACGAAAACCACTCATTTGGATATTAACGATAGGTTCGGTGCTCTGTCTCTTCCACAGCGAAAGGGTGGAACTTTGTGTGTAATGATATAGACAGGTCTGTTGGTAGGGTTTATGTTCGATGATTTAAAAAACGTCCTAGTAAACGGTAATCCGACACTACTNNNTCGGTGCTCTGTCTCTTCCACAGCGAAAGGGTGGAACTTTGTGTGTAATGATATAGACAGGTCTGTTGGTAGGGTTTATGTTCGATGATTTAAAAAACGTCCTAGTAAACGGTAATCCGACACTACTTCCACCCCACTTGGAATCAAGCGATTTATATCTTGCTTGAAGCTGCCGGACTACATCTTCACCTAGCCGTTTGTATGCGCGCTCTAGAGCGCTCGGGCGTTCCCGTTGTATGCATCGCCTGCGAGGAGCCGTCTGACTGGAGCCTCCGCAGCCTCCAGTTCGGCGGCCTTCGACCTGGTGAGGCTTACTCATCTGGGCGATGAAGCTAGAATGGTCATGCAACCGCCGCCTACACACAGCAAATAAAAATATATAATTGAGATTGGCTTCTTAGAATGGGCGGTCACCGCCAACTGGTTTATATGCTGCCATAGAACCACCGGCAAAAAGTAAAAGAAAGCACAACGGGAGAATTGCCGTGGCGTAGCGCCTCTGGCGTTGGTCCAGAGTAACCTTGACGAAATCCAGGATAGCTGCCTGAGTTGTTGACAGGCTCGTATGGTTCCATAATAGGGTCCTCAATGTCAGGCTCCACAACATCTTCCCAACCCGACGTAGCCATGCTTCGCAACACGTCCGCCTTGAGATTCCCACGAAGGACTTCATCCTCTCCACCTAAGCTATCCAAACAGTTCTCCGTGAAAAAAACTTCTGCAGCAACTTCGGACTCTGTCTGGTCCAGATCGTCGACAACATCTTCTGGAGTGCAGCGAGCCTCCACACTCTCGTCAGGATCTTACTCGCCAGTGTCAACATCATCGGTTTCAGCTTCATCTCCTGACTCAGTAGCTCCGTACTTCCCTGGGCTTTCGTTCGTTTCAATAGCATTTAGGATATTGTTGGTGACTGCCAGCGGTTCACTCCCACGTAAGCTCAAGCCATCTTCATCATCCTCGGCGCCTGCAATACACGTACAAAGTAACATGTCAATGCGCTGCCTCCAGCACGATTTCAGTTCAAGTACAGCATATGATGCAGCATAACATGCAACATACCACATCGCACTTCATAAGAAGCAACTGACGCATCATCGTTACCGTCGTTGTGATCGAAATCAAATCATCGTGTGCGATGTCTGATTCGGCATGCTCAATGTGAGGTGAGGTTGCAATTAGCAGGGAGACCGATCGTGAGCGGGTCGGTGTGCTCAGTGCTGAGATCATGAAGGCTTCTGTAGTATCTAGCGAACGACGAGTTGGCTGCTGAGCTTGACGTGTCGCAGAGGTCGATTGAGGTGACGCAGCACCTTCATGACGTGAAGCCGCGGGTACGGTATCAGCTGCATACATACATAAAAAAGGATCAGAGTGGGTTCGGCATACCTTTCAGGTTTGATTCAGCTTTACCTTGCTGGTACCAATGGTCGCACTAGTAGCAGATACCCCAGTATATCAGCAGCGATTCCTCGATCTGCACCAGCTTTCACATCGCGAATGAAGTTCGGACGGCACTGTTTCGCTTCTGTGTTCAAATGCAGCATATCATTCACCATAACATATAGTGTTAGATGCAGCATAGAATGCAGCTTTACGTACAGCATCCACCTACCCCCTGTTGATACATCTGCTCGTTGTTGACGAGCGGTAGCAACGTCGCGCAGATACTCCTCGCGTACAGTTTTACAGCAGGGGCTGCTTGAGCGTCACCAGGCTCCATCTCCTCGAACAGACACATCCGCATCCCAGGCGCTCTGCTCTGCTTCTTGGCGATTTGTCGAGTTCGCCACACGCGCTGAAACACCCGCCCGGCTTCTCAGTGCTACAATCACAGGGCACCTTAGAAACCAATAGGTAACAAAGGTATTCAATAAAAGGTTACCGTTCGCGTAGTACTCCAGAACGGCCTTCTCGCCCAGAAAGAAATCAACGCCAACCGTCCCGTTCTGATGCCCGCTCGGTCGTATGT
This sequence comes from Phytophthora pseudosyringae, assembly GCA_019155715.1. Lineage (NCBI taxonomy): Eukaryota > Oomycota > Peronosporomycetes > Peronosporales > Peronosporaceae > Phytophthora > Phytophthora pseudosyringae. The sequence continues at coordinate 3,408 of JAGDFM010000317.1, forward strand.
ATTTGTAGCGGTCGTCCAAGCTCCGCCATGGCGGCGGCTTGTGCGTCCACCCCCCCCCCCTTAAGCTCTCGCCACACAGACTTGAAGGACAGGCCACGTGCTGTGACCTCGCTGTCCAGCAGCATCTTGCCCCTCATGTTCACCATCCGGCTGTCGACTTGAGGTCTCCGCGCGCAAATTCTCGAATGAGGCAGATTTGAAAAAGGCGGAGGCGGTTGAGAAGCTCCGAGCCACTCGTTTGAGCGGGAAAGCGCCGGTTGCTTCTCACAACGAATTCAAATCAGACTCAGCATCCCAAGTACCTCTCAAATTCAAGTTTTGAAAATAGACATGTCCTCGTTTATATTGCCAAGTGGGTAAAAGACACGAACAGAAACGAACCAAACGTCTATCTTAGCGTTTATAGTGACCCTGTACGGGGGAAAGGACACTCATACAAAAATCAAGTCTAAAATTGCTTAACCCTTCTAGCCCGATATTCTGTATCCTACAGAATAAGTATTATCACAGGATTTAATATCCAGCAAACTTGGCTGCGACGCATTACCTCGCATATAACATTTTGTATGGGTGATGAACAGACGAACGTTCCTGTCGGATGTGCGCGGGGTAGATAGCCTAGGATTATGCTGTGTCTATAGCAAGACGAGTATAAACTCCTAACAGGTCTGAAAATCCGGGTGAAAGCCGAAAGTCAGCAACTCCTCTCTTCCCCTCATTTCGGAAACGATGAATGGCTCTGGGGAGAAGACATTCAAGCGGCTGTGGCACGAGCTATGCAAGGAAGGATGGAAGGCCCGTAAGCCTACAGGCATGACCAAGGCCCATCGCTACGTGAAGGCAGGGATCAAGGGTCGTCTGGATGAATCAAGACGCAGGACAGACTTCTTTCATGGCGCGTTATATCGCTCCATATACTATGGTAGTTGATCTAACGGTAAATTTGTTTCCCAGGTGAGGCTGAGCTCATGGCATTCGGACGTCGTTCCGGTATCCTCGGTATCCCAGCTTACAGCGGACTCAGCGAGCGTATCTCCGCGCGAGGCCCGGTTGGCAAGCAAGCTTCGTAAGCGGCTATAGGCAGCAGCCACCACGTGACCGTGAAGCGGCGCCGATGCCAAGCCCGACATCTTTAGCGACAGCTACGACCCTGACTACCGGCGCTGGTGCTGTTATCCCTTCTCAGACTGACCGAGCTGCTACAGGTGCTCATGCATCGACGGCAGTCGTCGCAACGATGGTGGAGGAAACGCCAGCGACAGATGATGCTCCTGCGTTGGATTGGACAGAACAAAGTGGGGAAGCTGAAGATGCTATTCCAGAGGACACCGAATTTCGTCCGACAGAGAGCTCGATAGACGCCGAGGGGGGCAGGTGTGCGAACGATGAGCATGCTCCTGCATCAGATTCAACAGAACAAGATGGGGTGGCGGAAGGTGCTATTCAAGATGATCCTGAATTTGGCCCGACAGATCGAGAGTGGCGGTTTCGTGGGTATGGACGTGTTTGATGGCGACAACTTCATGGAGGGGCTACGGAAGGAGATACTGTTTGGTCCGACAGCTCCCGACCACGTGAACGTGGTGGCGAACGCAGACTTGAGTGATTCCGAGTCAGATGTGGATGATGAAGACGTAATGGAAGACAACGCGGTGGCCCCTGTACTAGTGGAAGGTGCAGACGGCGTAACCGACGTGCCAGAGAATGATGACGTTCCCGATGACGAGCCATTTGACTTGACGGACGGTCTCCCGGTTATCGAGGAGTCTGGCTGGGTTACGTATGATGAAGAGAACAGCGGTAAGTCCGTACTATACAGAATAGACCTCAGCACAACAGTTCTAATTCAGGATGATGCGATTTTGATACGATGCAGGAGATCTCCAAATTGACGCTGCAACGGATCACTATGATGGCCAATACTGACCCACGCGGTCGGTTGTTGCGTATGCAAACTCTCCGTTGGGTATGATCTTCTATTTCTTCCCGAAAGATATGTGGATTCGTATCGCTGAAGCGTCGAACCGCTGCCGAGAGCAGAATATCACTGCAGTCGCCACGTCTCGCAGAAACAAGCTCCTCGCTCGGCAGGCCACGTACCCTCGCGTCAGTGTACCCAACTTGGTGGAGTTGAAGAGGGTCTGAAAAAGTTCAAGCCGATTTAAGCTCAAGAGATCGTGCATGTTGTTGCACTTCTGTTTGCTAGAGCTATAGCTCCAATTCGAGACGGCATCTCCAAGAACTGGTGCACCGATGAAGAAGGTGCTATACCTCGTGGAACGTTCTCACGCTACATGAAACGGGATCGCTTCAAGGCCCTCATCAAGTCACTTCACTTCAACAACAACGAGGATGGCGGGGCCCATGCTGATAAAGCGTGGAAAATTTGTCAGCACGCATCTCGCCTGCGTTCTGCGCACGGAAAAAGATGGCACACGTAGCACAGTACCTTGCCCGCAATTGGTCGTGGACTACGGCCTTGGTGTGGGGGCTTGGGCGTCCACGACAAGCTCCGACTCCAGCGTTACAGTATCCAGAAGTGCATCTCGCTGCGCAAGTACTACAGGCAGTTGTTCCTGTGCATAATGGACATGGCTGTTGTCAATGGCTACATCGTTCACTGCATCACCCGCAAGAATAACGGTGAAAAGACACCTACCCATGCCGAGTACCTGCGCCGACTGCATATCCAGCTGCTGGCGCTCCGCACTATCAACGTCGAGACGCATCCCAACGCAGAGGACCTGGTGTCAGTACCAATACCCCGTCAGCAGCACACATTAGTCAACACGGATGAGTTCTACTCCTCCAACAAACAGCACAAACGCAGGCAGTACATTTGTAAGGTGTGCTCCGCTGTTGCCGATACGAAGACCAAGTCGTTTGAAACGACCTTCTACTGCCAGCAATGCAGCGACATCTTTGGCGGTCGTGTGCCACTCTGTCATGATGTGCGGCGCGTTGAGAGCGGTAACACGTTTACGTGCTCGCAGATATGGCACGATACATGGAGCGACGGCAAGAGTATTCCACCAAACCTGAAGAAGAAGATTAGATTCCATAAGCGTAAGAGAGATAACGAGGAGGAGGAATAGTCTCCGCGCATATTCAACAAGCTGCACTTACATGGCTTCGGGTACTGGCTGGTGCGCGCAAAGAAGAAATTGCCCTGTTCCTCCTCACTATTATGTTAGTTAGGAACTGGGCAAATTCTTTCTCTGCGCGCGGTCCTCGATGGCGCCAAGCAGAAGCGCGCCAAAGATGAGTGGTTGCCGCCAGGAGGTGGGTACAGTCAGCGATCGTAGCAAAATTGACGGGCAATTTTGAATGGGTTTTTTTGAACGCGCTCTACACTCCAAGGATCCAATAGAATATCGTTATTCTTGCAGATGTTGGATACATTGTGGATACTATGTTCATTTGCGTAGCTGCTTTGTGCAAACTGTGCCCGGTTCTTAGTCAGAGAGCGCGAAGAGGCTTACAACAGCATACCTTTCGTAGGTTTTGAGGTATACTTTAGTCAAGGTGTTTGCTTATTTTGTATGATACAGAATAACAGCTCGGGCTTGAAGGGTTAAGCTGAATATATTCAGCTTAAGTGGATAGGCTAAACTGCATTATGCAGCATCCGTTCTGGAGGGGTTAAACGATTTACTTGCACTATCTCAGCCCCCGAGAAGCGCTAGTGGATAATATCCTCTCGTGAATTCCACAACAGGTTCGTATTTGACATCGCCGCAGTGCAATCGACTCTTGTTTAGCGCCACATTAATATTTGATCTTGTTCGAGCGAGTCATCGTCGTACTCGGTACTCAGATGCTAATTTTCGACGGAGATATCCCGAAGCTCATTTGGATGCAAGTGAGACGAAACACAGACTGCTTGCACATACCACTTTGATCTACGGAGCTCCAACGCAAGTACTGAGAGAATTTAGGATCACTTGTGAAGTTCCCCTCTCCTGCTGCTTCTGCCCAGTTCCAGTTCTACATAAACGAAGGATGTTTGGGCGATTCCGGCGAGTGGACGCGTCGGAGAGGAGCTCATACTTGAGCTCCGTCAAGTTCTCTCACCACGACGCCTACGGAGAGTTGGTGCGATCGCCCGACGCTTCTCATGGAGAAGAAGAAGGCCGAGACAGTAATTATGGAGCCTTGCGGGATGGAGGAGCTCCAAAACTTCTTTCGGCTGAATCGTGTGGCCTGCTTGCACAATATGCCGCCGTGGGGCTCATCATGGGAGCGCTGCCAAGTGCGATCACGCCGTTCTTGGGCTACTACCTGAACATGGAAGGCCAAGTCACGACTTCAGCTCGCGCTCTGCTTGGCATCCCATGGTCCGTCAAGGTTTTCATCGGGATCATTTCGGACTGCTTCCCTATCTGTGGGTTCCGCCGTCGGCCGCTCATGATCATCGGGTGGGTGCTCTGCATCTTGTGTCTCGTCGCCATGGCAACATTTCCACTGGATAAACCTTACTTCCCCCAGGCTTCATGGAGAAAACTGAAGCCCAGCCAGTACACTGCCGAGGAGATCGCCGCCATCAACTACCACGCTCCCACCACTGGAGGCAAGTACGTTGTGCTCATGATGCTAGCGACGCTCGGTTACGTCATCGCTGATGTGGCAGCGGACGGCGTCGTCGTCGAGTATGCGCAGCGTGAACCTATCGCGATACGAGGACGGACGCAGACCGCCATCTACACTGTGCGAAGCGTCTTTAGCATCTTCGGGAGTATTCTGGTGGGGTTTGGACTCAGCTCGCCGCCCTACGGGGGAGATTTCGACTTTGGCATTAATTTTCCAGTGTGCGCGATCGTATTGGCGGTGTGCTGCGTGCCAGTGATCCCGATGACTTGGTACTTCGTCACTGAAAAGCGGGTGCCTACCCCGGAACTGCGCACGTACATGGGCGTCCTGTGGGAAACACTCCAAAGTCGCGCGGTCTACCAAGTCATCGCGTACAGCTTCTTCTCCGGGGTATTTGGTGGTATCAGCTACGTGGCTTCCGACCCGGTCACGATGTATTGGGCTCGGGCCACGAGCTTCAACATCGCAGTCTCGCAGATCATCGGTTCGGGGGTGACTGCCGTAACATTAACACTGATGGGGCGGTACGGGCTGGACTGGGACTGGCGCCACGTCATTGTCCTCACCACAATGGCCGTGGTCGCCCTTGATTCCGTGTGCACAATGCTCACCACGTGGGCGGTCGTGCGCAACCAGTGGTTCTGGCTCGGCCTGCCTGTCGTGGAGACCATCCCATCCAGCGTGAATTTCATCGTCTCAAGCTTCGTGGTCGTGGAGCTGGCCGACACGGGCAACGAGGCGGCGATCTACGGCCTGCTGACGACCGTCGGCAACCTGAGCAACCCGTTCTCGGCGACGCTCACCAAGGCGATCGACGAACCGTTTGCGGTTAGCAACAAGGATATCCTGAACGACTCGCACATCACTCGCCGGGACGTCACGATAACCGTGCTGATTTCGTACACAAGCAAGCTGCTCTCCCTGCTCTTCCTGGTCCTGCTACCAAGACAGAAGGTCCAGACTCAAGAGCTCAAGCGTAGTGGCCGACGCAGCAAGCTTTTGGGAGGGATCACCATCGCTTACTGCATGTTCGCCTTGATCTGGTCGCTTCTGATCAATTTGCTAGGCATCTTCGAAAGCACGCGATGCTTGAAGATTGTAGGCGGGTGTTAACGAGAAAGAAAGGTATCGTGGTACTCGTAGGGCGGACAGCGAGCGAACAAAGATATTCTACTTTCCTCAATACGCTTTCGCTGTAACTCAATCACTCTACACTCCTGTCGTCGCTACCTGCCCTTAAAGCACTGCATTGTGGTCTAGACTGCGTCAAGTCTCACTTGAAGTTAGTTGGAGCGTCACCAATGCGATTTGCTGGGATTCAATCCCCAGCGTCGCATGCCGCATAAGCTTTAGCTTCGCATGGCGCCATGCGAAGCAAAAACTCGATCGCAGTGAAGCAACTTGAACTTGCATGTCGAGAAGCAGTGCATTTGCTGGTCGTACATGAATTCGACGATCGACCGTCAGTTGTCGCACATCACCACATCGCTCCGACACTATTAGTAAATTCAGCTTCGAGCCACTTCGCTTCCTAGGGCACAGACACTGCCGGGCACCAGCGGCTTTGGCTCTTGCTGTTGAAGTTGGGGACGTCACGGCGCCAAGCAACTAGTGTATTGTACACTGTACACACTGCAGCCGTGGTGGCAGTGGCTGTACAGGTAGCAACCAACTCGGGCATGCGAAGCTGTAGCCTTTCTTGCACCATTGCACTGATAATGCAGTTGTGGGTGAGTGCGAATGAGTGGTGCATTGTGCACCGTGCAGGAGGTGTCCCAGCTGCAAAAGGCAGCATGGATTGACGCGATGGCGGCACAGTTGGTCCTACCCTGACACCCTATTTCACAGTGGCGTCCGTCTCTAGCAGAACTCGGAGCTTGGACAACGACGCAGGTCTTTTCGCTTTTATTGCGTTCACCGGTGGAATGCATTTTAGATGGACTGCAGCACACAGATCTAACATTTACGGTTGAATTGGTGCTGGTGGTCGACTGTTGCCGCCGACCACGCGATATCCAGTCCTTTACGCCGCGGACATACAAGGATCGAATCCGGCGTGTCCGGCGCAAGACTCGTTGTACAGTCGTACACTTCGTTTTCGGAAGGGTGGATCATATCAAAACCTAACATTATATGGTTTTTAGGAGTGGTTTTGCTTTCCAAATGTGTTCAAATATCTATAGACTAGCTACGGCTATACGTTTATACCGGTACCGAAAACGGTGTGCAAACAACTGTACTCCAAGCAGAAATGCCGTTGTCGTGGCTACGATAGGGTTGACTTGGGAGCAGCGCTCTCTTTCTTTCTCTCTGTTGCCGGCTTCTATTGTGGAGCGAAATCCATGGCAGGTAACACACGTTTACCATGTCGATGGCGCTGGGATCGACTGCCCGTCCGGTTGATGCGCAGCTCGCCCAAAACTGGTTCTTGACGTCTCATCAAGCCGCCACGCGTGTTTTTGGCAATTTTGTGCTTATTGCCCAGGACTGGATGACGATCCATTTTGAAATCATACTTTAATCAAGACAAAGGCTTTGCTGAACGTGCATAGCGGAGCCAAAGCGACACTACGGATGGTTGTTAGAGCCGGCGACAGCACGACCAGGGCAAGTCTTTAGCGGTGTATTTGCTTCCGACAAGGTAAGCTGTATCCATACTTCATGTCTGACCTGCCCGGGGCAAGCGCATTCTTCCTGCATACTAGTAGGCAAGATTAAGCGGAGACGAGCCCAGTCCTGAGCAATAAGCACATGGTTTTTCTGCTTGGTGCGCAGCTGTCGATTAGACGAAAACTTCAGAATTGAAGTTGTAGGATTGGGCGCGTCAACTTGTCCGCATTAACCCTGCACCTACCTCCACCCAGGACCATTCACTCGTCGCTGGCGTGCGTCGAGAGGCCTCTGAGTATGGTCTACATGTATATAGTCCAGCGGAAATCCATACTTGCGGCGCTTTCGCTCTTGGACATGTCGCTTCGGTGATTGTGCTTCGTAGCGAAACTACAACTACAGAGATGGGGAACTCGGCAAGATCGCCTCTCCACCGCACCTCCGTCCGCCATTACTCGCCAGCCTCAGCTCATTCTCCATTTCGCCGCCTTTCGTGCAAGTTACAAGCAACAATTGACAAGGGAGCGCACCGCATCAGCCGAAGAGCAAGCGACGATGCCCCCGCAAACAGTTTCGGACGAGATGTACTCGGAGGTCACCACGCCCAAGGCAGATGTCCCGACCACCTTCGACAAGGCCAACAAGGAAGCTGAGCGCAACATCAAACCCAACTTGATCCTGTACACGAGCGTGCTCGTCGCTCTGCTCCAGCCGTTCCAGAGCGGCTGGTCGACCTCGCAGACAAACCTCACGCAGTACAGCGACACCGACCAGTGTAACGCGCGTCCAGTGGTGGAGGGGACGTGCCTCATGTTCCCGGGCCACTCAAAGCTGGAGTGGACGTTCGCCGTGAACGCGTGGATTTTCGGAGGCATGATCGGCTCTCTCTTCTGTGGTCACTTCAGCGATCTGTGGGGCCGCAAGAAGCTGCTGTTCGTCAACTGCGCTTTCATTATCGTGGGTGCCGTCGTCCAGGCTGCTGTCTCCAACGTTTGGGCGTTCGCCGTCGGACGTGTGATCGCGGGTATTGCGTCGGGTGTCGCCACGGGTACGCTAGGCTCGTACATCAACGAGCTGTCGCCGCCGCACCTTCGTAACATTCTGGGCCTGGGGCTGCAGATCTCTGTGACGATGGGCATTGTGCTGCCTGCAATCGCCTTCTTCTTCGCCAACACGAGCAGCGGCTGGCGCTGCCTCGCGGGGTTCCCCGTCATTGTGGCTGCTCTGTTCCTGGTGTTGGCCCCCAAGATGTGCGTGGAGAGTCCTGCTTGGTTGATCATGAAGAACCGTCGTGCTGAGGCGAAGGCGGTCATCGCCCAGCTCTATGGCGAGGAGAACGTGCAGATTGCCTTGAACTGGCTGGAGTCTTCCAGCAAGGCCAACCAATCCGAGCTGGGTGAGGGCAACAACAATGAACCGGAAGTGAAGAAGTCTCTGTTCTCGCCCCGCTACCGTATGCAACTAGCCGCTGCTATTCTGCTCTCGTGTGCTCAGCAACTCTCGGGTATCAACGCTGTGTTCTACTACTCGAGCAGCATTTTCGCTGATGCTGGCATTTCGGACTCGCGCATCGGAACGCTCATCATCGACTTCATCAATATTTTCCCGGGCTTTGCGGCGGGTGCGCTGGCTGTTCGCTTCGGCAACCGTCAGATGATCCTGTGGGGCATTGCGAGCATGTGCATCATGGCTGTCTGCATGACCATCGCTTTCCTCGTGGACGTGTCGGCGCTGTCGATTGTCTTCACGGCCCTCTACGTGGTTGCTTTCGGCGCTACGCTCGGGCCGCTCGTCTGGGTCGTCACTGCCGACCTGTTCCCGGACTCGATCCGTGCAAGCGGCTCGTCGTTTTGTATCGGTATCAACTGGCTGTGCAACCTGATCGTCGGTGTCGCCTACCCGTACATTTCGGACGCTCTCGATGACTACGCGTACCTGCCGTTCGTGGTGCTTCTCGTGATCTTCTACTTGTTGGCCCTCAAGCTGGTGCCGGAGACCTCCGGCAAAAGCAGCGACGAGATCCAGGCCGAGTTTGACTCGCACCAGGCTAACTAGGCTGCTAGAACTCTATCTAAGCAAGAAAGACGTAAGCAGACGATATAAACGAGAGAGAAAAAAATAGTTTCTTGTGATATCCATCAACTGTAGACTGCAGTCACCACAATAGAATCGTTGAGGGATACATGATATACGCAGACACTCGTTTTGAGATTCTAGTTGTCTGAAGTGTGTTCTTAGTGAGCTTGAGAGGTTAGTACTCCTTGAGTTTTCGTCAATGAGAACAGAACCTCACATAACTAGAATTGTCATAGCGGAAACTGCGCAAACACAAAATTAGAGAAGGTATTACGAAGACCCGAACCTTGCTACCATGTGTCTCGACTGCATGATGTGTTCCTCAATGCTCGGCGGCGGCAAACTAACCCCTGTACCACTTGCGCTTACGCGGGTTGCCGTAGTGATCTTCGTACCATTTCGCCACCTCCGGATGGTTGTTGCCGCATCCAACGTAGAAGACGCTTTTATTGCTACTGACGTCCGAGACCGTGTTCATAAATTCCAGGATGCCAATGTAACCTCTGCGAGCTGCATGAACAGCAAACGTCGCCTTGAGTGGCTGATCCAAGTGACGGTAAAGCCACTTCACGATCTCCGTATGACCTTCTGCAACCGCCTTTTCGATTGCCTTATTACACCATTCCAAATTGTAGTTTGCGTCCAAGAACTTCATCACCTTCAGGTGGCCACCCACGGCTGCGTTAGTCATTGCAGCTCTTGTACACCCTTCACGGCGACTCGCTTGAAGCCATTCTACCACTTCAAAATGTCCGTTTCCTGCCGCAGCATTTATCGCTGCTTTAGTGCACCCCTCTCGCCGGTTCACATGAAGAAACTTGATCACCTCCAAGTGGTTCTTCGTTGCTGCATTGTCAATGGCTTTCTTGGAACACCCCTCTCGACGATTTTCATGCAAAAACTTCACAATCTCTAGATGCCCGTAATATGCTGCTTGGTCCATCGTATTCTTGGACCAGTTCCCTTTGCCGCTGGCATGCAGCCACTTTAGTGTCTCGAGGTGTCCAGAGTAGGCGCTGTGGTCAACGATATCTTCAGGCAAGGCTTGACCGAGATGCCTGTGCAACCACTTCACAATTTCCAGGTGTCCGTACCGCACTGCGTTTTCGATACCTTGTGACGTGCATCCCTCGCCCCGGTTAGCATGCAACCACTCCAGAACATCCAAGCGACTATACCGAGCGGCTGAATCGGCTGCGTCGGTTGTGCATCCTTCCGTTCTGTTGTCGTGTAGCCACTGCATGACCTCGAAATGTCCATTCTCCGCAGCCAAGTCCATCGCCTTGGGCGTGCACCCCTCTTGACGGTTGTCGTGTAACCACTGAACAATCTCTAAATGTCCGTACTCCGCGGCGGAGGTCATTGCACTAGTTGTGCATCCTTCTTGGCGGTTGTTGTGCAAAAACTTCACGACCTCGAGGTGTCCATGTGCCGCTGCAGTACCCATCACATCTGTCGAGAAAAGCTTGGGGTAGTGAATGTGCAGCCATTGCACCACTTTTAGTTGTCCTCTCATGGCAGATAAAGTCACCACATCTTTGGAAAAACCCCAGCACTTGGTCTCGTGAATCCACTGCATCATTTCGAGCGACTTCACTTTCAGAAATGGATCGTACTTGAGTATCCCTGGTTTCAATTTGTACAACACTTTGGCCGCGTCGAGATGTCCGGCCTTGACTGCTTCATACAACGCGTCTGCTACAGAGCTTTCGTCCCAATTCGTGTGCTTCGTCAGCCATTTGATAACGTCGACGTGGCCTCCATGGGCAGCGGAGACGAGACTCCGCTCACTGTCAGGAAATAATTTGACTACCCAGCGCACGACGTCCTCCCGCCCTTTTCTTGAGGCCTTCTCGAAAATATCGTCCTCGATCGAGGCAATGAACTTGGACTTGACCTTGGACTTCGACCGTTTGAGCTCATGCAGCCATTTCAGTATTGGTAGCTCCGCCATTTTAGTAATGGCGGCGATAACCGCTGAATCCAGAGCACAGGGGTACCGCTCGTAGAGCCCCTTCAGCGCATCCAGCTCGCCATCTTCCAACCTAAATCTGTGCGGGACCCACTCCATTGCCACACGATACTGGCGCAACTTCTCGTGATACACGATGTTCAAACTTTCGTCTACGGCGTGAAGCACTCGAGTAAACAGATGCGTCTTTCCTTGCTTGATAACGTTCACCAGTGCGTGTTCCGAGATATTCTCCGTGAACGCTTGGATGAGATGCACGACATGAGGCAACGCGTCCAACTTGGAGCAATGCCGACACACGGCTTCCACACTCGTAAGGATAAAGCGCTCTTCACTTTCCGCCATCTCGTCGTTCGAGCCTTGGAAACTCCGCAGTGAAGAACTTAAACAGGCTTTGCCTTGTTGACCTTGACTGAGGGAGCCTGACATGGCTACATTGCTCTCGTAATGACTACACTCCGTCCTTCTCTTCAACAGTCTTGAAGTTCGAGCTTCCCCGCATACTCAACGTCATATGCGGGCATAGATTCGCACTTATTCGAAACAAGATCATGTTGAATGCGAACAGGTGCCAAAGGAGCACAATCACTTTCAAAGACCGAGAAGAGGACAAGAAGACGTGCGTGCGTGTAGCCATCTTCCCTTGCGGCACAGCCATTCTCCTCACTTGCTCACTTGCTCACTTGCTCACCCCTCCTTCTCCTCTCACATCAGAGCGATGGCCGTGTCCCCCGAAGACCAAGTGGCGTATCTGCGCTCGCTCCCGTCGGTGCGCAACGGCTGCCACCGCGTCTTAACGCTCGGCACGCAGGACAAGCTGCCCCACTTCTCGGTGGTCGAGGAGAAGATCCCGGCCCTGGCCGATTACGTCATCCGCGTCATTCGCCAGTCGTACCCGCCGCCCAACGAGGCGAACGTCCCGTTCCACTCGCGCTGGCGGCACTTCGAGACGGGAAACCCGCAGCGCGTGGCCGAGATGACGTCAGCCTGGTACTGCGACAAGCTGGAGACGGCTCGTCGTCTGCTGGACCTGGCGCTCGTCAGCGTCTTGCTCGACGCGGGCGCTGGCCCCACGTGGACGTACAAGGAGCCGGGCACCGAGGACTTGTACAGTCGCAGCGAAGGGCTGGGCATCGCCAGCTTCCACATGTTCCTGGAGGGAAACTTCTCCAAGGATCCGGCGACTGACCCGCACCGAGTGGACGCAACTGCGCTGGAAAATTTGGCCGATGACGCAATCGCAAAAGCTTTCCAAGTGGTGCGGAGATTCCGGGTTCAACACTTTGTTTCCACTTTTTTATTTTTTTTTTTATTTGTATTTTGCTGTGTAGAGCGATACGAACCCGTTGGTGGGTTGTGCTGGAAGAACGGACCTGTTGAAGGTGAATTTGCGGGTTTGGGATTGTGTGGGGAGATGACTGTGGACGCTGATACTATTGCTTTGGTTTGATGGTGTAGCGGCTGGGCAAGAGTATTGCCAACTACCCGGAGTTCTTTACTGGGTCGGACGGCTCCATCCGACCGGGAAACATGGTCGACTACCTAACGAAGCACCAGAATGCAAGTGGTGAAGTGTCCATCAAGGATCTGTGGAAGGTCGTGCTGTATGGGCTACAGGACATTTGGCCAGCCAGTCGAACGCAAATTGGCGGCCAGAACATGGGCGACGTGTGGGAGTTGCCGTATGTGAGAGGATGTTGACGTTGTAGGTTGATCTCATGATGACAGGAACATTTGTGGATGGCTTGCAGGTACTTGCCGGAACATGAGAAGGCCGGCAAATTCGTGAGCTTCCACAAGCTGTCGCAGTGGCTGACCTACTCGCTGATGGAGCCCCTCCAAGACGCTGGTTTCAAAATCACAGACCTCAAGCTGATGACCGGTATGGATGAGGATAGCTCGCTTAGCCTCCGCGTGCTACACTAACATGTTCATAATTTGCGTATCAGGCCTGCCAGAGTATCGAAACGGAGGGCTTTTGGTGGACTTCGGTGTGCTGGTCCCGAAGGCAGCTAACATTCTGACCGACGAATTCGACCCGAGCACTGAAGTGATCATCGAGTGGCGGGCGCTCACTGTTGCGATCTTGGACGAATTACACAAGGTCATTCTTAAGCGCCTCAACTTCACGGCTGACTTCTTCCCGCTCGTCAAGGTACCGTCCCGCGCGTGCATGTTACTATTCGTCTCTGGTCGGTATTACCCCTTGGTTAATTTTATCTATTCAACTGCTGCAGATGCTAGAAGGCGGGAGCTGGAAGGCTGGCCGTGTTATTGCGAAGGAGAAACGTGCCGATGGTGGTCCTCCGATCAAAATCAAGAGTGACGGCACCGTCTTTTAGACTTGACCCCGCCCCATCCGTCCGCCTACACCTACCGGTAGTCAAGAAACGCTGAGTTTGCTTCCAGCATAATTGATTTAGTTTCAGTCGCTTGCGCTACAAGGACACTCCAACAACTTCGCAACCATACAAATCTACCCTTCATGCCTTGTCTTAATACTACTAATGGTAGTAGTACTTTTATGTGGCGTTTACAAAATATTAGAGCTACCCGTAAAACGGCACGAGGCTATCTAGGAATTGCCACCATCACAAAAATACTGCGTAAAACCCTGCTAGTTGAAGTACATGTACAACCTGGCACGTCGTCACTACCTAAAGAGCAAACCTTCACACGACAGAATTTCAATGATAGTTTTTTTCACGTGCAGTTTGGCGTTTGTGCAAACTGGCGACCACCACCATGACCAACCCGCTCTCTTACCACAAACCCACAAACCGCCAAACCGAGCTTGCTTCTTCACGCATTGAACATTATTTTCCACCACCATGACATATTCATCAGCGGTATGCATTGAATTTGAGAACCAGTATATGTATATCTCTCTGTTAGCACCAACAGCAGCACATAATTTATCACAGTCAGTAGGTGACAAAGAATCGCATTCTGATTAACAAACTGTTGATGTCGCAGGTAGTGCATGCAGTTTGTTTCGTCTACAGGGCTTCTTAGCGTGACATCATCCATGCGATGCAGTGCAGCCACCACATTTTCTTGTCAACCCCTCGCTCATTCTTAAATCGGACAATTACAGCTCAAGTCACTCGCCAAAAACAAAAAAAAACGAGACCATGCCTTCCTTCAAGTCCGTCCAAGTGCACACCAAATCTGACGATTTCCGAGCCGCCATCAAGGTCGTCGACGTCCCGGAGGTCCCGACCCCCGCGGCCGGCAACGTCGTGGTCAAGAACCAATACCTCGGCATCACGCAACTGAGATCTACGTCACCAACGGAGCCTACACGGGAGCACTACCCCATCCGTTCGGCTGCGGTCTGGAGGCTGCCGGCATCGTGTCCGCCATTGGTGAGGGCGTCACCAACGCCAAGGTGGGCGATGCCGTCGCCTACCAGAAGTTCGGAGCTTTCGCCGAGTACGTGGAGGTGCCCTCGGCCAACCTGATCAAGACGCCGGAGCTGTCGCCTGCGGTGCTGACCATGACGGTGGGCGGCATCTCGGCGTCCGTCGCGCTCGAGCAGATCGGCGAGATGAAGACCAACGAGACCGTGTTCGTGTCGGCTGCCGCTGGCGGCACCGGCCAGTTCGTCGTGCAGCTGGCCAAGCTTGCGGGCAACCACGTGATCGGCACGTGCAGCTCGGACGAGAAGGTGGCGCACCTGAAGACGCTCGGCTGCGACCGCGTGATCAACTACACGAAGGAGGACGTGGGCGCTGTGCTGAAGAAAGAATACCCGAACGGCGTCGACCTCGTGTTCGAGACCGTGGGCGGCGACATGTTCAAGCTGTGACGGACAACTTGGCCGTGCACGCGCGCGTGATCGTGTTCTGGCCAAGCTCGCGGGCAACCACGTGATCGGCACGTGCAGCTCGGACGAGAAGGTGGCGCACCTGAAAACGCTCGGCTGCGACCGCGTGATCAACTACACGAAGGAGGACGTGGGCGCTGTGCTGAAGAAAGAATACCCGAACGGCGTCGACCTCGTGTTCGAGACCGTGGGTGGTGACATGTTTAAGGCCGTGCGTGTGATCGTGTTCGGCTACATCTCGGGCTACCACGGGGACAAGACGACGGAATCTATGGCCGTGCACGACTTGAGCTCGATTATTTTGTGGAAGTCAGTGAGTGTGCGTGGCTTCCTGCTGTACAACCACGAGCAGCACATCTCTGTGCACCTGGAACGTCTTCGGAAGCTTGTCCATGAAGGGAAGCTAAACCCGGGCGTGGACTCGACGGAATTCCATGGTCTTGAGAGCATTCCAGAGGCGATCGACTTCATGTACGCGCGCAAGAACATCGGCAAGCTGACCATTAAGCTCGAGTAAGGCTGCCATCCGTGGTTCACTCCTGAATGGACACTGAGACCGAAGTTCACCATCGATCTTCTGAAGCGATCACTTACTTATTCAGTTGATCTCCTAATGGACTCTTTCATCACATCTTTGCTCACCTTCCACCGCCACCGTGCTCAGAACAATTCCCCCTTGACGTTGCACTCCTCGTACACCCAGGATGGGTACACTGCTTGGCGTCACCATGTGAATGGCATCTACCCTTGGCCTGGACTGTTTTTCTGCAATGAGGGTGCGAACATTGAATCCCCCCACCGTGTGCAATGCACTTTCCTCCTTGCTGCGCATGCTTCGTGCATCTAGGTTCCGAGCATCGTTTACCCCCGCCGTGACCATAGCACTTACCTCCAGTTCGAGCTTCACCCGAGCAGCCAAGCTCCGAGCAAAATCTGCCTCCTCCGTGTTGGAAACATCTTCCTTTTGTAACAGTGTGCTTGACGCACCCAGGATATTCACATTGCCCGCGACACCGTCGAGTCCGATCTCCATGTGAAACACACCGACCGGCCATGTAGGCTTGGTGCGAGCACCCGGGATAGGAGCACGCGTGGCCTCCACCATGCTCAAAGCAGGTCCCTCCTTTCAAAGCATGTTTGGTGCACCCGATAGAGGAACACTTTCTGTCACCGCCGTGTGCACAACACACGCCTCGCGATTGGGCCTGATTGACACACTTCGAGTACGAACAGCGCGTTATCCCTCCGTGAGTAGCACATAGACCCTTGAGGTGAGCACGGCGAGCACAATCTGGGTACGAACATTATTTTCCCCCGCCATGCTCGAAACATCGCCCCCCACTCAACGCCTTCTTCGCACATTCAGAATTGGAGCACGATTTGCGAGAAAAACTCTGTGATCCATTGGCCTGCATCGCCCCGCAACTTTTCCTGGAATTGTTCACTTGGTTTTTCGCTGGCAATTCTTCCAACAAAAGCGACATCACCGACGTCGAGGCAGCAATTTCTGTTTGATTTTGGGCTGATGCAATCGGGATTACAATGCCCGACGAGGCCAGGGACTCGACGAACACTAACGCATTCCTCGCCATTTTGGTGCTACGTGACCAGATCTTCTGAATTTTGGATTCGTATTTAGATGATAAGATGGCTACACAGACATGTAGCCATGTCTTCCTGGTGATGTCATCATCAATGAAAACTAACAACACTGGTCAGTGATCATCGGCAGAGCACAATTCGCCACGCTGGTAACTGAAGGTCACATTGTTGGGCTGGAGCACGAATCTTCGAGAAGGGTTCACCTTGAAAGATGCCAAGACCTTCCAATGCAGTCCAAGAACATGACTCCTTGCATTCATAAAGTTCTCTTGTTTTGAAAGGAGCAAAAACGAGAACGTTGTCCGATTTACGATTACGTGCCTTTGCACGAAAGTTCAATTCCTTGTCGTATATATTCTCAACCCTGCGTTCATTTTACTACGACGAACTCGATTTTTGGATTGACTTGAACTGTTCGCTGCACTACCAAGAACACAACAAATATGTCAATGCAATTCCCAGGTCGATAACAAGAGTGCAAGTGTTCCGTGTTACAACAAGCTGACCTGCGAGATCCATTCGAACACTGTAAAATTGGCATCCAAGCCCTTAGCAACACCGTAGATAACATGATGCCCAGGCAGTTTCCGTTCAGACTCAATCACATTGAAAGACGCTCATCACCCTGAAGAAGCGCTGTGATTTCATGTTACTTGCTTTCCACGGCGTTCGCGAAGACTTCCTTGACCACATCAGCCGAGATGGATGAAGCTTTGATCAAGGCCTCCACTACTTTAACTTGACCGCGACGGGCTGCATTTTGTAGTTGTTGAGCTGCAATCTCATCCGAAATGAACTCGGTATCGCATAGCACTCGGGCAATCTCCGCAATATTGTTGTGAACTGCAGTCTCAAGACCTCGACAACCTGCTCCGTAGATAGGAACCCTGCGTTGCATAAGAAACGCACGGCCTGGGCTCCGTACATCCCCCTCCCGCGAGCAGCTCGCTTCACCCCTTTCACAACAGACTCCACTGACACTTGCTTTTTCTCGTACAGAAATTGCAATAAGTCGACCCACCCGTATTGCACTGCACGCTCAAAGCCCTTGTCGAACGCCATTTGCGAAACTTTGCCCGTGTCCAGGAAGAATTGCATGAGCTCGGTTTTCCCAGATTCCACGACACGGGGAAAGGTGCCGCTCATCAGCTCGGCCGAGTTGTGGCCATGCTCGTACAAATACCTTGCGGCGTGGACCCTCCCGCCAGGCGCTACGTACGTCATCATATCGTCAACGTCATCAATTTCATCCACGTACTCGTCGATACGCTCCGGAATTGCTCGGTGTATCAGCTCGATGACTTCTTGGTCGCCGAGAGCTGCCGCTTGGTCGAGCGCGTCGGCAAAATTCCAGTGGTGTGGGCATGGGCCAACCAGAAACCTCACTACTTCCACGTGCCCTCCAGCAATTGCACAGGCGAGCGCATTGTCCGGATCATCCATCGTGCTCCATGTGGAGTGTCTCCCTTCGTCTGCGTACTCTGCAGCGAGCACTACCATCTCAACATGCCCGTTTCTTGCCCCCGACTCCATCACTCTCCACGCCGTAACCACCTGCTTAGCTTGAGCGTTGATACATTTCAAAAGAAGTCGCACGGCGTCGAGATGGCAATTCTCTGCAGCGGCAACGGCCGCCCCACGCAGCTCAAGCTTTGGTTTGGTCAAGAGAATTTCCAGAGTTGAGACGTCGCCACGGCATCCAGCAACGACGAGCGCGTCCAGGACGTTGCACGAATACCCCACGACGAGACTTCGGAGCCAGTTTAGCTGCCTGGTCGTCGTCGCCACGAGCACCGCCTCGTCCGGAGTCATGAGGAATGTGTCGATGATTTAGCGGCTTGTGGCAGGGCAAGCACCGACGGTGGAAGATGCGTCAGCAGGACATTTCGACGGCCAGAAGGCATTTTCCACTGTACAGGACGATCTCGAACTTAGAGCGAAATAGCTGCTCCCGACTCAATGGTAGAAGTACTACTGCACCCGCCTCGTATTTTATCTGCTATGTTTACCGGTATTCGGATAAACCACATAAGCTTTTTTTTTAACTTAAACAAAATCGTCATCACTGCCCAAAATCCTTGTTAGACAGGCACGAATCCTACGTACTGCGTGCAGGGTTCGTTCCGCTTGCTTAGCGTGGCCCAACCGCGCTTCGCACGGGAATCGCTGTGCGCAAGTTTTATGATGACCGGATAAGAATATACATGTGTATAATCCAGTCGGGGACAGCAGTCACTTTGTGTCCGAAGTTCTTGAAGATTAAATTTCCAACATTGCAAGAGTTGAAATTTTGTTGTGGCATTTCTAACTATGGGAATAAGAGGATTTGAGACAGAGAGGGACTGCATGAAGGTGTAATGTGTGAGCAAGGAATAAGCTACTTAACTATACTAGAGACCCTGAAGAGGCCTGGTTGTTGGAGGTGAGGAAAGAAAGCTTGTCTATTGGAGCCGGTAAAAGCGGAAGTAAAGTTACTGGCGGAGAAGCTACCTGGTTTGTACACTCTAGTGCACA
Organism: Phytophthora pseudosyringae; assembly: GCA_019155715.1. Classification (NCBI taxonomy): domain Eukaryota; phylum Oomycota; class Peronosporomycetes; order Peronosporales; family Peronosporaceae; genus Phytophthora; species Phytophthora pseudosyringae. The sequence continues at coordinate 22,601 of JAGDFM010000317.1, forward strand.
CTATAGTATAGTGGAGCCTAGTAATCTCATCTTAGAGAGGATATACGTGAAGTGCAGTAGGAAGAGGCAATCGATATCCTGAACACTAACAAAGTAAAATGGTTGTCCGTCGAACATAATAAGTGACGCGATAAATGCTCAACGCGGAAAGCGGGGTCGGCATGGCAATTTTGCGAGCAGGACCGCCATGAGAACCGGGTTGTAGCCGCTGAGCGAGTCTTGCTAAAGGTTAACTGCCAAGTACTCCGGGAATGCTACGGTGTTTGCCATGTTTTGTGCGCGGTCCTCTACGTTCGCATCTGTAACAGAAATAACCGAAACGGTAAGGTTCAGTAAGATATTGGTAAGTTATTGGTATTATATTGGTATAGTGAAACTCATAATAAAGAGCAGACGTAGAGCGGTATGTGGAATATTCTAGAAGGAGCTTCAACCGCTCGAACTGCGGGGGCGGCACCCACTTCTCGTTGTGGCCGCTCTCCCTCTCATCACAAGCTTCCTACATTTGATAAACTGGTAGCACTTGTTGGCCCAGCAACCTCAAGGAGCCCATGCCGACTAACGCCCAGCTACGAGCCGAGATAGATCGGCTGAACCAAGTGATGGCAGAGCGCACACGAGTGCCCAACAACCTGCCAAAGTTCACCGGAAAGAGGGGGGAAGACGTGCGCGAATGGCTTTTCCAAATCGAGAACGCGTGCCGCATCAACGGGATCCTGATCGAAGATTCAAGCGCGCGCCTGCCAGGGATCGACGGGTCGGCTATGGATAAGCCGGCCTCGGGTTGGTTCCTGCACTGGAGCTCGACGACGAGAAGGGAGGAGCACACGTGGGGGATTTTCCGTGAGCATGTGCTCCAACACTTCGAAGCATCGAACTACCAGGCCGTTCTGCGCGAGAAGCTTCAACACCTCAAGCAGACGGCGGACATCGAGACGTACAATGGCGAGTACTGAGCTCTCACCTTCCGCGTGGGAGGCATGAGCGTGCTCGACCAGGTACTGTGCTACGCGAACGGCCTCAAGTCTCGCACGCGCAGCTACGTCAAGCTCGAGAACCCTAACACGCTGAGCGACGCAATGGACTTAGGCGTCAAGTACGAGGTGACACACTTCGTTGAAGAAGCGCGCGACCGTAACTCCTACCGAGACAAGAAGCCCTCATCGGCTGGCCAGGCTCAAGATCAGACCACCACAAGGGGAAGCCGTTCCGAGGAAGGGCCGCTTCAAGCCAAGGGCGGCGTCTAAGCGTTCTGAAGATCGTACCTGTTTCTTTTGCAAGAAGCCAGGTCACATCAAGGCTAACTGCTTCGCGTGGAAGAAGGAACAACCCAAACGGGGAAACGAGCAACCACGTCAGTGAACGAGGGCCCTGACGTGGCCAAGAGAGTAACCAGAACGCTTAAGTTGGAGAATATCAGCCTCAACGTTCTGTATAAAAACCCTCATGTCTACAAGTCCCGGTCGCTGTTCTCCGTTCCGGAGAGGTTCATGTGGTTGGTAAGAAAATCGCGACGCGAAGTATGTTGCTGGACTGCGGTGCAACGACGATCTACGTGTCAAACCGCTGGGTCGAGGAGCATCAGCTTCAGACGACGAAGTTCAGCGACAAGAACATCCGTGTCAAGCTTGGAGACAATCAGATTATAGACGCGGAGCTGGCAGTTCTGCCTCTTGAGATCCAAGTATCGGGGCTCCACGAGACGTACAAGTGCGTTGCCGTAGTGTACGCCATACCCGATGAATTCGACTGCATCCTTGGGATACCCTTCTTCGAGGACGTGCAGCCCCAAACCGACTGGAGAGGTAGACGGATTCAAGGAACAAGTGTGAAGACTCTGCGGTGGAAGCGATCTGGTGCCACCTGCGGACCGATCGAGGAAGGCGGACCGGTGATTGCCTCCGGGCTTCGGAGTTATGTCGAGGCGAAAGGCCTGTCGGCGAAAAGACCCGATCCCTGTCGAGGCGCCGCGCTGGAAACGGATGTGAAGTCCGCGGTTGAACCAACTCGTGACCAGATGCAGAAAACGATCCCACGTGCTGTCCGCGGACAGCAAGAAGAAGTGCCAAGCAGCAAGGGCTTGGTAGCCCAAGGCGACGAGATGTTGCCGGGACGTGAGGGTACTGCTCGAGAGGCTCTGGACAGTAGCAGTGCCCAGGGAAAAGAAACTGTTATGGAAAAGATGTTCACAATCGGCGTCATGGATGAGACTGGTGTTGCGACCAATTACATCACGCGAAAGAAACTTCGGAAGCTCCTGAGAATCGAGACCAAGTCAATCGACGAGCCTGACTTCATGTTGGTGCTCTCGATCAAGACGATCAAGCAAGTAGCTCGATCTTTGCAGAGGAGAGCCCAACCAGACAACGTCGGAAGCGCGAAGGCACATCGGTATCTGGAGACGGACTGGGACAGTTTTCGCGAGAACCCTGCGCTCCAGCTACTCTTGGAGTACAAGGACACCGTTTTTCGTCCGGACCTCCCGGAAAGCTTGCCCGAGAAGCGCGACATCGAGCATCAGATCGACGTGAAAGATTCAAATCTAGCGATGTACCGGCAGCAGTGGCGGCAGTCTCCAGAGAAGCAGCGCGAGATCGTGCGCTGGGTCGAAGACATGGTGATGAAAAAACTCATCCGTCCGAGCATAAGCCCACACGCTGCCCCAACGTTCTGCGTCCGAAAGCCAGTCGGGTGGAGAATTGTTCACGATTATCGGTACTTGAACTCGAACACTGTGCGCCAGAGTATTCCGATGACGAGGAAGGAAGACATCTTAGGCGCCATGTCGGGTGCGTACTGGTTTACGACGATGGACCTGATGTCAGCGTACTACCAAGTCCGCATGCGCAAAGAAGACATCAAGTACACTGCGTTCCAGGTCCCCAACGGGCTCTGGGAGTACCTTGTGCTGCCGATGGGAGTCTGCAAAGCAGCGATGCATCGGTTGATATCGAAGCTGTTTCGTGAGTTGAAGAACACGAAGTCCGACAGCATTAAAGACCACCTCGAAGCAGTGCGGAAGACCTTGGACATTTTGGGCAACAACAAGCTCTACGTGAAGCTGGCCAAATGTGTCTTCTGCGCGGAAGCGATCCCGTGCTTAGGTGACTTCGTTGGACGAGATGGAGTACGAATGGATCTCGATAAGGTCCAGACGATTAAGGTCTGGCCGGTGCCTCGAACACAAGAGGAGCTGCACAGCTTGCTTGGCTTGACCAGCTACGTCCAGCGTTTCTGCCCTGAGTACGCGGCGCTGACTCCGACCATGTTCGCTCTTTTGAAGAAGCAGAACAAGCGGAACGCGATGATCCATTTCAGCGAAGAGCAGCTGAAAAACTTCAAGGAGCTGAAGCGAGGGGGGGGGGGGGGGGGGGGGGGGGGGGGGGGGGGGGGGGGGGGGGGGGGGGGGGGGGGGGGGGGGGGGGGGGGGGGGGGGGGGGGGGGGGG
>JAGDFM010000317.1:26057-47635 GCA_019155715.1 Phytophthora pseudosyringae
CCCCACCACCCCCCCCCCCACCCCCACCACCCCCCCCCCCACCCCCACCCCCCCCCCCCCCCCCCCCCGATATTACACCTTCCCGACTTCATGCGTCTGCGTACCGATGCGAGCAAGTTCGTTGTTGGTGGAGTACTCTTCCAGGTAGTCGACGGTGTTGAGCGTCCCATTGCGTAACCAGCAGGAAGATGAAGTCCGCGGAGCTCAACTACCCGACGCAACAACAGGAACTCCTCGCCATTGTTGACGCTCTGGCTGCGCTCAGGATCTACTGCTTGGACAAGCCGCCGATTATCGAGATGGACCACAAGAGTCTTGAAGGTCAGTTCACGCAGAAGATGGCCAACCGACGATTCGCACGTTGGTACGATATCCTCGCGGAGTACCAGCCAACGTTCTCGTATCTGCCAGGTGCGAAGAACGGCATTGCTGATGCACTGGGTCGACGGCCGGACTTGCAACCAGAGACCACGTTTTTCCATGACTTGAGCGTGAGGAGCTTCGACGACACCTCTTTCAGCTTAGCGATCAAGCGAGGTAACCAACAGCTCTGAGTTCGTCTCCAGCATCAAGAAAAGGTACAAGAAGGATCGCGAGATCCAAGCAATCTTCGCAGCGATCAAGCGAAGGTCAGCTAGCCCAAAGCCCAAGCGAGTACAGCAGCATCATAAGAAGTATCGGTGCTACTCCGCAGCGAACGGCTTACTCTGATATCAAACACCAGCAGATGAGGTGCCACGCCTTGCCGTGCCCAACGATCTGAAGTTGAGGCAGACAATCATCAGCGAGTGCCATGACACCAACTATGGTGGCCATCCTGGAGCTGAACGAACGTACTTGACCCTGGCACGCCGCTGGTACTGGTCGGAGATACTGAAGTCCATCCAACATTGCATTGCGGATTGCGAGCCATGTCGACGAAAAACAAACCGCGGTTGACGACGCCACCTGGTCTGCATGAGCCGCTACGCATTCCGGACGAAAGATGGCGATCCATATCCATGGCCTTCATCGCGGATCTGCCTCGCACGAAGAGGGACGTCGACTCAATTTGGGTCGTCGTCGACCGGTTGACCAAGCGATGTTACTTTGTGCCGACGACCAAGACGGTGACAGCAGAAGGTGTAGCGCGACTCTTCATCGACAACATATGGAAGCTCCATGGCATGCCGACGAACATCGTATCTGATCGCGACCGGATACGATGTTCGTGTCTGCCTTCTGGCAGCACGTCTATAAGTCCATCGGGACACAGTTAAGCATGACTGTGGCCTATCGAGCACAAGGCGACGGGTAAACGGAGCGCATGAATCGGATCTAGGAAGAGTATCTTCGCTGCTTCGTGGGTATACTGCAGGACGACTGGGATGTCCACCTGGCCAGCGCAGAGTTGGCTGTCAACTCAACCGTCAACTCCAGCACGAAGCTCACACCTTTCGAGGCTGACTTGGGGTACGTTCCGCTGAACCCTCTGCAACTTGCCGCAGAACAGCTCGCCAACGTGCCCAAGAGTCGACCCGGCGTGGAGTTCAACGAGCACCAAGCCGCTATCTTACTGCGCTGCTGCGAAGCATTAGCGCAGGCACAAGAGCGTATGCGCGACGTCTACGACAGGAACCGTGAAGAACAAGTCTTCAACGTCGGCGATCGCGTCTACTTGAGCACGAAGCATCTCAACCCGAAACACTCCGGCCTTCCCAACTCGACCAAGTTTGGACCGAGGTGGATTGGACCATACGTAGTGGTGCGGAAGGTACACAACCACGCGTACGAGCTCAACATCCAAGCTGGAAACAACCTCCATCCGGTCTTCAACACGGGTGCGTTGAAACCCTACAAGGAATCCAGTCGATTGTCACGGCCGCACGATGCCATCCTTGCTGATGGCAGCGTCGGCCGACTTGTGAAACGACTGGTGGGGAAACGCCGTCGCAAACGACGAACCCAATTTTTTGTGGAGTGGGTGGGCGAGGAGAAGGCTACTTGGGAGCTCGTGGAGAATCTTGGACAAATTCCCGACTTGATTGCAGAGTTTGAAGAGCAACGACGTTCCAAGCGAAGACGATGAACCAAAGCACAATGAGGGGGCTTAAGACCAATTTTATTGCCTCACAACTTTGGACTAGTTGTGACGGATCTTTCTCGCCTGGCTTGCCTTCTTCTTGGACTTGTGTGGGCGCTTGGGGCGCGACAGTGCGATGCGGTAGAGCGCGTACACCACCGTGAGCCACTCCAGCTTGCTCAGCGGCTCCAGCTTACACGGCGGATTCACAAACTCCTTGAAGTCGTCGTAGATCATGACCGGAGAACCCAAACCTTCGACGACCAGCATGAAGCAGTGTTTGATGGTGTGCTGGGCAGCGTGGACGATGCAAATAACCCGCGGGAAGCTTCAGAGCGTATGACGCCAAGTCATCCGTGGACCACAAGGAGTTGCCTTGGTGCACCTTGAACAATTGGACGTAATCCAGAGCAACTTTCTCAGTGCGAACGAAATTGAAGAAAGCGCCGATGTCGGAAGTCAATACGCCATCAGGAAACTCGTTCCCTTGCGCGAGACAGAAACGCTCCAAGTGGCCACTGTTTACTAGTCCTGGTCGCTCAAGCCCGAAACACGCCGCTTCAAACGCGTACAAGAAGCACCGGTTGTCATCTGAAGCGCCGGCACCACGCAAACTCCTCCCGTAGTACGCGATGAACAAGTCGTCCGTACTCGCGTTCTTCCATTTGTTCACTTGGTCCATGCACCAGCACACGTGCTACAAGTTTTCAGGCCACTCCCAGCTCAGCTGTAACGACTTGCACTCCCATTCGACGATAAACGCGACGTGCGGCGGTTCACCACAACGATCGATCAAGCGTCGAACGTAGTAATCCGCATTGGTGTCCACGGCAGCCTCAGCGTCGAAGTGGTTGATCCAGTTCCTTGAAGGATGCCGAACTGGAGGTTCAGCAAGCGCTGGACGCTCCGACATCGTCAGAGACGCACGGATCAGGTTGACCGCGGCGTACGGATCCGGATCGGCGTCGCCTCCCAGTCTTCTCTTTCTTTAGTCTCTGCCTCCGTCGTACGAGCTTCAGCGTGTGGTGACTCACTTGGTGGAGACACCGGGCGTGGTTCAAGCACCGGACTTGACAAGACAGGAGATCCTGTAGCAGAAGCGACTTCACTCCGCACTGGCGATGAACTCGGCGAAGCTTGTACCGCGTCAGCTAGTGCCGAAGATGGAAGCGGTACTAATGAAGAAGAAGCCGGAGCACGCAGCTCCCACAGCTGATCGAGCTCGTCCGGCAGCTGAGAATACTCAGGAAGGAACGAAGTGAGCTCGGAGAGCGTCAAGTCTCCGAAGTCTCTCGAAGGAGGCGCCGAAGGTGCCGGAGTCAACACAGGGGTCAGACAGCCCGCAGCAGCGAGAAGATCCGGCACAAGACCGAAGTCGACGTCAGCCACAGACCGCAATTGCAGTGGCGGCACAGCCAAGACGTTGGAGGCAACTTGCTGGACCATGGCGTTCACACAAGGTAGCCTTTCAGTGGGACCTACTCCTCCCGAGCGGGGCGTTGCCGCGCCGGCAACAGAGTCACCAGCAGCAGTCAAAACCATCACCCTTTGGAGCTAGTCCCAAGGCACCGACCGGAAGCCACTTGTGGCGTACCCGAGCAAATCCCAGAATGGCATCGAGGACGAGCGGGCACTCTTTTCTGGGGGTGGGTGAGTATAACGGAAATAACCGAAACGGTAAGGTTCAGTAAGATATTGGTAAGTTATTGGTATTATATTGGTATAGTGAAACTCATAATAAAGAGCAGACGTAGAGCGGTCTGTAGAAGCTTCTAGAAGGAGCTTCCAACCGCTCGAACTGCGGGGGCGGCACCCACTTCTCGTTTTGGCCGCTCTCCCTCTCATCACAAGCTTCCTACATTTGATAAAGCATCCAGGAATTGAACAACGCTTCCCTCCTCTGTGATGGACTCTTCTACTCCCTCTGTTTCGAGCATCCAGATATATAATCACTCGCTGCCACCGCCACGTTGGAAGCACTCCCCCCCCCTTTGGTTGATACAGCAATTATGCGAGCTCTAAATGCCATAATCCTCTCAAAAAGGAACGTTTGCACCATCCAGTGTGAGATTTGCTGGTGTGGATGGTGTGTGAAGCATGCCCTTGCCCTTGAGGACAGGTAAAACTTGAGAATTTTAATTTGGCCAGCGAAAGCATGTCTCCAATAACTCCAGCCAAGATCGAAAATAGTATTTGAACGGCTTCGCCTTTGATGATTGAAGCGAAATACCCTTGGTAAGCAAGTTCTGGGGTGATAAGCAAGACCACAAGTACAGCAAGTCATCTGACCTTTTGACGAAGCTCCGTCTCGCAAAACTAGACCTCCTAAAAGGGATAGTTGTGGGTATGTTCTTCCTCTTGCCCAGGAGAGCTACTTCATGCAGGTGATAATATCACCTACATTCACTGCTCGCATTCTACCAGTAATAAAGCAAACTATCTGCCTGTCGTAAGAATTCTTCATGCCTTGCACCGTAACGCTCGTCGTTGGGGCTATCCCCAAGCTTCACAACAAGACGTGGCGTTGTACAGTACATGTACATGTATCACTGTCAGTCGCCTCACTGCCGACGCTATACATGTACATGTACCTGTGCTTCTTTTGGCAAATAATTTAGTAGTCGCAGTCTTTGTACATTGAGCCGGTGTCCAAAGCGCGACTAATGGCTCCTTCTGATTTTTGATGGTACCGTATAAATACTGTATTAAAATACTATACATGTACTTGCTTTTGTATTTGTTGCGTGTGCGACTATAAGAGTGATCCAGGTAGGTCCCATCGTGAATTCTATCCTGGGACGATGCTATACAAACTTGCTGACGCATCGCAATAATCGCAAGTTCCATTTGTTTCCAACGAATCGATGCCCACCGACTTTTGTTTAGCCACTTCGCGATTTACTCACAATACTGCAAGTCTCAAGTGTTAACCGTGGTCCAGCCATGCGCCTCTGCTACATCGTGGTGGCGACCGCACTCGCGTTTATCGCTAGCAGGAGCGGGACTCTCGCGATGACCGCCGAGTCGAGGACTTCTCTTGTACGAGCCCCTGGTGCTGTTGGCGGCGGAAGACTACTGCGCGTAACCACAACGACCGAAGAGAGGGACGTGTTCTCTCAAATGGCAGAAGAGGTCTCGAAGTGGGTGACCACGACTACCTTGCTCAACCTCGGGAAAACCGACGACGAAGTTAAGAAGATTCTTGGATTGGAGAAGCTGTCAGGTCAAACGCTGAAGACCCACCCGAAGTTCCAGGTGTTCGAGGAATTTGTGTCGAAGTTTCGGGAGCGCAAGGTGAACGAGTTGTTGAACAAAGACACAACGACCGATGAAGTCTGGAGACTGTTGAACCTGGACGACTTGAGCAAGAAACTCACCACGGACCAACTGAAGGAGACCGACGCTTTGAAATTCTACGTGCAGTACGTCAACAAGTTGGATGATGATATCGCAAAGTTCAAAAGAGCCGACTTTGAGCCCGACAACAGTTCCCCGCAGGAGTTGGCAGTGAAGATCCACATTTGGGCCAAGGCAAAGAGACCTCCTGATTACGTTCTTGAAATTATGGGCAAGAATGCGTTAAAGGGGAGTGAGAACCACAAGTACTACAAGGAATACCTGCAGTTGATCAAAGGTAGCAAGCAGATAGTGGATTTTTAGGTGGAGCTCTTGATCTGGCCGATAGACTGCTGATCAAAAGTAGAAGCAACGTTCACACAAAACAAGCAAAGTTGTTGTTGCCGTGCCCACGGTGTAATCTCTGGTTGATTCTTCAATTGCAGCAGGCGACACAAGTGTACCGTATTTCCGGTACCGTGCATGTTTTTCAGCTGACGTAAGCCGATCCTCATTGTCAGCCCAGCGTCCAAGAGCTCCAAGCCTCCGTCAGCCTCCGTCACCAACTTGCACGTCCCAATGCCGAGCTACAAGCGTCTGGAAGTGCACACCAAGTCCACGGACTTCCGAGCGGCCACGCGCCTCGTCGACGAGTCGGAGTTGCCCAAGGCGAGCGCGGGCCACATCGTGGTCAAGAACGCGTACGTGGGGATCAACGCCACCGACGTCAACGTCACGAACGGCGCGTACACGGGCGCCCTGCCGCCGCCTTTCGGCTGTGGGTTGGACGCTGTGGGCGTCGTGGTCGAAGTCGGCGAAGGGGTCACGGGCGTGAAAGTGGGGGACGCCATCGCCTACCGAAGTGCGCAAACTATTGAAAAACGAAAACCGATAGCAGTAGTATTCCTACTGACCTGCGTGTATCACTTTGTCGGTCGGCTATTGTAGAGCTGGGAGCCTTTGCCGAGTACGCTGAGACGGACATGGCGATGGTGGTGAAGGTGCCGGCGCCGACGCCCGATGCGCTGCCGTTGATTGTCAGCGGCAGCTCGGCGTCGATCGCGCTGGAGCAGGTGGGCGAGATGAAGGCCAACGAGACGGTGCTGGTCACGGCTGCGGCCGGGGGCACGGGCCAGTTCGTTGTGCAGCTGGCGAAGCTGGCGGGCAACCACGTGATCGGCACGACGAGCTCGGACGCCAAGGCGGCGCACCTGAAGGCCATTGGGTGCGACCGCGTGATCAACTACAACACGGAGAACGTGGGCGAGGTGCTGAAGACGGAGTACCCGAACGGCGTGGACCTCGTGTTCGAGACGGTGGGCGGCGACTTGTTCCGCACGGTCGTGGACAACGTGGCGGTGAAGGGCCGAATCGTTGCCTTCGGACACATTTCGGCCTACCACGGCGCCAAGGACACGTTCACGGCCAGCGACCTGGTGCCCAAGCTGCTGTTCAAGTCGGCGTCTCTGCGTGGATTCATCTCGGGCCACTACCGCGAGCTGTACCACCCGCACATGCAGCGGCTGCTCAAGCTCATGGACGAGAAGAAGCTCGTGCCTGGAGTGGACCCCGTCAAGTTTGAAGGACTGGAGAGTATCCCCGAAGCTATTGATTACATGTACGCGCGCAAGAACATGGGCAAGGTCGTGGTCAAGCTGGCGTAGGCGAGGGTGGATGCTGTATAGCAGCGTTCAGCGAATTGCCATGACGTCGTTTAGTTACCGCTCTTCTCGTATAACTTTAGTTGAGACGGTGGCATCGAAATATACATCTGGGTATCCCTACTATCGCCCGTATTCAACTGGTAAGCTTGCAAGTACTCTCGCAGGTCCGACTACTAGTACTTCGAAATACTACGTAGCTTGAAGCGACCATTTCAGAGCACCAAGCTTACCAAACAAAACTACTACCGGTAGCACATCGAAGTACAAGCAGTTCATTTTCACCAGTGCCCAAGGAAACACGAGCTGAGAACCGCTGAGACGTTGAGATATTACTCGATAATAATGAACTGCGTTCATTTCATCTGCGGCTGCATATGTTGCTGCTTACAATCCTTTATATCTGGCCAGCATGCTGCCCTGCAGACTATCTCACGGCATCTGGTTAATTGTAGACTTTCGACAGGCACACTTTGAACGTATGTTAACTGCATGCCCGGGCCTTCTCCATCCATGATGGACGTACTCGCTAGGACTTCGCAGAAAATCCACAACAACGGCTCAAGTACTACTACGTACGAGCTACTTGAAGTAGCTCGTACGAACGGTAAAACCTCATGTCAGTTCGCAACTTTCCAAGTTCCAAGCACTTCCACAGCAACATGACCTTCGAACGATGCATTCGCAGCCTTTGCGCGGCTGTGTTAGCTTCATCTGCCATCGTCACGCTTGCGGGCGCATGGCTACCTCCGATCGTAGCCAAAGGCAACAAATTCTTCGACTCGGACACGGGCAAGGAATTCCGTGTCAAGGGTATGGCATACTACCCGCGACCGAACTCTGGCAAACTTTCGACTGTGGACAACTACGACTGGGCTGCCGATGAGCATGACGATGTCTGGAAGCCTCACATCAAGACCCTTTCGGACCTCGGAGTGAACACCGTGCGGCTTTATTCAGTGGACCCGAGCAAGAAACACGACAAGTTCATGTGCGCGTGCTCGGACGCTGGGATCTACGTGCTCGTTGGCATGGCTGCACCGTACGAAAGTTCGTGCTTCCCCTTTACTACTGCGGATAAAATTCTAACACCGGGTTTGGTGCGTCCTATAGATGCGAGAACTGCTCCATTCTAGACGCTGTGGCGCCCAAGTGCTACCCAAACGAGATGTTCTCTCGAGCTCAGATGGTGTACAACGCCTTCGCCATCTACGACAACACTCTTGTACGTTCTGTCAGCAAAGAACAAATGGTGGTGTGGAATCCTCATGATGATGAATGCTTACTTGAGCACAGGGCTTCAGCGTCGGCAACGAGAACAACCTTCAGCGAACGAAGAAGGCTGGTGGCACACAGACAGCTCCTTGTGTGAAGGCATTGCTGCGAGACACCCGTAACTACGCCGCTTCGTGCGCCTCCAGCCTCCGCCAAGTGCCCATCGGCCTTGACAACGCTGATATCCAGCCCCGTGAGATGTTCATGTCATACTACGACTGCAGTGTCGATGACAACGAGTTCACACGCGCAGAGTGGCTCGGATACAACCAGTACGTCGAATGTGACCCTGCTACACACACCGAGTACTCGCAGTCCTCGGGTCTCAAAATGCTGATGAAGGAGTACAACAGCGCTCAGTACCCTCGCCCGCTCATGTTCGGCGAGTTCGGGTGCAATCTGGGCAAGAACACGATTGACGGCTACGAAAACCAGCGAAGCTTCTACGATGTAAGTGCGAGAACTGGAACTTGTTTTGCCTACAGCAGTTAAAACTCACACACAGACGATTTACAGGCCAAGTGGATGAACCAAGAAAAGGAAATGACGGCGGAGATTGTGGGCGGCAACGTCTTTGAATTCGTCACGGAGATCCACAACACAGTCGCTAAGAGTGCGTCTTCTGTCTCCCAACTATTGCGTTATTCTCTATCGCTTTGGCAGAACTAACTTCCATTATTGTCTTTTGTTCATGAACAGAGACAACGAAGGCCGCAGATACTGGTCGCTATGGTGTCGGATACTTCAGTCCTGACAATTGTGACCATGACAAGGTGCCTTGCGAGTTCAAGAAGTACCCTGAATACGACAACCTCAAGAAGGCGTACACCGCCGAGATCAGTTCAAGCGCGACCTTCGACTCATACGCACCCGAGCGGACGGCGATTCTCGAGTGCCCGAAAAACGTCACGGGAAACCTCCCTCCCATGCCCAAAGGTAAGAATTGGTTGACCTATCTCGCAATACGATCTAGTTACTTTACTCAAGCTTGCGTGTGCTGAATGGTGTGCAGTGAAGACGCAGAAGTGCGCTTCGACTCAGCCCACGTGCAACGGAGAGACTTCCAACCAGGCTGCGACGACGACAGGAAACGTAGCACTTGGTGGCAAGAAGACCCCATCCAATGAGGCGACGCAAGCTGAGACAGCAGTGGACGGATCCGCGGCAGCAACTATGTGCAGCATTAGTATGCTGAGCACTGCTGTTGCAGTTATCTTCCTTGCTATTGTGGTTTAACTGCTCAAGAAATGTGACGGTACAAGTGTAGCAAGAGTACTAAGCTCACACAAAACACGTAGTACATTCCCACTTAGTTGATCAGCTGCAGTCTTGCCGCTTCAGTTGGGCGAGTACATTTCACGAGCTTCGCCTTTCCTGGAACTCTACCAAGTTCATTCTGCGTTAAAGACGCCCGAAGCTTCGCGCTCATCAAGACTCTGCCCTTTGCTAGATTTGTGATATCCTCTTGAGTCAGTACTCCTCTCCAAGCCCGGAAAACAACAATGACGCCACGGAAGCCATACCATCCGCTGTAACATTGACGAGGACAGTTAGGAAACTCGGAAGCGCTCCAACCTGTTCCGATCTGCCCATACGTCATGAAATGCCAGACATAACGCCACGTGGCGGAGGCAGACTGGACGTTGACGCCATTGAAGTAAACGTCTTGACGCTGTTCTTCTTGATCATAAGTCAACGCCACGTGATACCACCGATTGGGTTCCAAGTTGCTCCGCACGACGGGTTTGTTGGGTATTACCGAGCAATACAGATCACCCTTTGAGTTTACCATCACATACTGTTGGTGGTAGTGTGGCCATTCACCGCTCTCGCGACTGGAAGACTGCACTCCGTAGAGGACGCCTCCGTACTGATCTCCACTGGAAGCTGGCAGCAGGCTGAACCACAGGTCAAAGCTGAAGCTCTTCCCTCCCATGTGAGTGAGTTGGAAATGCATCGTTCGGCGCTGGTCTGCGGTATGTGTGAAGTAGGCGAAGGAATCCGCTGGACACGATCCGCTACCGACTTTCAGTGCCTTGAACAGCAGTGATCGAGACTGAACGTACTGCTTCTTCCACGACTTCGCTCGACCCTCGCAGGTGCTGAAGCCGCGAAAGCATTTTCGCCAGAAAGAATTGTCCGACAGATACTTCCTCCACCAAGAGTTCGTTCGCGACAGGCTGAGCGCGTCGAAGCCTGTAAAATATCTGCACAGCACCTCCACTAGCTCGCCTGGTAGTTGTTGGGGCGCATTCAAGGTCGACGAACTGGAAGTAGCCTCCACACTTGAGCCCGCTCGTGACATGTCCTTGGTTAGTTGAACAGTGATCTTTTTGTCCTGGAGCAGATAAATAGAGGAATGGTTTGCCGAGCTGCAGTCTAGTTAGCTTGCAGCGATGTCCACTCATTCCTGGAAGGCGGCTACAGTAGAACATGTCGCGACCCATTAGCCTGGAGGATACCAGCCAAGCACGTGTCTAAGAGCCGCTAAAGCACTGTGGATATTGGCCGTGAAACTTCTCCGAGTATCTGCTGACCGTAGTAGTGCAGCGCCATGAACTGTGAGGCTCACACGTCAAGCAACAAGCTTTCGTCGACCAAAGACTTAACCGAGAACAGTATTTTTCATCAGAATGTACGAGTAAACGTAGCAAAAGCTACTTGACTAGTTGCATCGTTGGCCCTTCCGCCGGCCGAGTGCACTTTACCATCTGCACATTGAGCTGGAGGGTACCCAACGAATTACCCGCTTGCTGCGGCTTCGCAGACGCTCTCGGTCGAGTGGTCGGTATTTGTCCAAAGCTTGCCAGCGTCTTCACTTGGTCTTGCGACAGCACACCTTTCCAGACACAAAAAGCTTCAACCACGCCGTGGAGTCCGTACCAGCCAATGTAACCCCGATGAGGACAGTGGAGAGTATCCGACGTGATGCAGCCAGTCCCGACTTGGCTGTACGTCAGGCAGCCCCACTCGTGGTGGCGTGGCCCCACCTCGGACGAGATGTTGTTGCCGTCAAGGTACACAAGTTGCTGCTGGGTATCGTGGTCGTAGGTCAGGGCGAGATGATACCATCGTTTCGGCTGCAGATCACTCACCACTACGTGTTTGCGCGATAAGACCGAGCAATAGAGCTCCCCTCTGGAGCTCACCATGACAAACTGCTGATGATAGTGTGGCCATCGGCCACTCTCACGGGTGGAACTCTGGAGCCCGAGGATAATCCCCCCGAACTTATCCCCCTCTGTAGCTGGCAGCAAGCTGAACCAGACGTCGAAGCTGAAGTTCTCGGTCCCCATGCGAGTCAACTGGAAGTGGCGGTCGCTTCGGCGTTGTTCCCGTTCGTTCGTCCAGTACAAAAAGGCGTCGAGCTCGGCAGTGCGGTCATCGACCTTGAGCCCTTTGAACAGCATCGACCGCGACTGCGCATACTGTTTCTTCCACAACTGCTCGCTCTCCTGATGATTCTCGCCGACCCCGCGAAGACACTTACGCCAGAACGATCCATCCGAAAAGTAGTTACCCCACCAAGAGCTGGTGTGCGACAGGTTGAAGGCGTCGAAGCCGGTCAGGAAGCTGCACAGATTCGCCACCAAAACGACCGGGACGTCCTGTAGCGCAAACCGATTGGAGGCTGGTGAAGTAGCTGGAGGTGATGCCATTGCGCGGCGAATCGAGGAATGAGCAGTCGAGATCCGGCCACCCCCGCGAACAGTCTCAATCCAATTCAGCGACTACTTGGCCTTAAACTCCACCTGGGCTGCCTCACTGGGTCGGGAGCAGGAAACTATCTGCACATTTACCCATCGGTTATCTGTACGCGTCCCAGGCAGCTTCACTGACCCTCGCAGTTCTTTGTTGGATAACCTTCCGCCGACAGCTAACTCTGCTACGTCGTTCCCACTCAAAGCTCCCCCCCAGACGCGAAACTCGTCCACTATCCCGTTGAATCCGTACCAGCCCAAGTATCCTCGGTACGGGAACTCACGGTCGCCCCCAGTGACGCAACCTGTCCCCACTTGTTCGTGCATTAAGAACCCCCACTCTTCATGCAGTGCGCCAATGTCCGAGTGAACACTCTCGCCATCGAGGTACACGTCTTGACGCTGGAGGTCGTGGTCGTAGTTAAGCACGAGATGATACCATCGACTTGGCAGCAAGTCGGTCGCCACCACTGGCTTGGCATCCAGCACGGAGCAGTGCAAGTCTCCAGCTGAGTTCACAACCACGACCGGTTGGTGGTAGTGCGGCCACGGACGACAGTCCCGCGGTGCCGACTGCAACCCGTAGATGACGCCACCATAGCATCGTTCCGCTGTAGCTGGCAGGAGACTGAACCACACGTCAAAGCTAAAGCTCGTGGCACTTTGACTGGCCAACTGGAAACGACGAGGCTCGTTCTGCTGCTTCAGATCCATTAGATACGCAAACGAGGTCGAGTGCAGGTTATCGGCCGCCCTTCGGCCTTGGAACAGCAGCGACGGCGCCACCAGGAGCCTCTTCGTCCACGACTGCGCTGACCGCAGACGTCGCTGCCAGAACGAGCCGTCGTCGACGTAGTTGAGCCACCAGGAATTGGCGTGCGATAAGTTGAACGCGTCAACGCCCGTGAGGAAGCTGCTCAAGACCTTGAGAGTATCCGCTGGAAGGGGCTCCATAGTCAGGAATTTGCGAAGTGATCATGAAGCGGGAGCTTCGGGTGCAAGGAAGAGAGCAGCTTGAAGTTCAAGGGTGCAAATCCCTTGCACAACGCAGAGACCGAGCGACCAAAAGGTCCGACGGTCGGAGCGCAATACGTGTGAGAGAGGCCCACGACAGACTTAGTTCTCTGATAAGAACTGCAGGATACGTTAACTTAGTGCGGGGATTTTCATTGCCCGACCGGGCGAAGTCAGCGCTTGTGAGGCGTCTGGGACTGTCATCCTCGAAGTGCTCGAACCTCTTCTGCTGCACCTCGCCCGCGGTAGCATACTGTAGGGCTGAGATCGCCTCGTATTCGGCCAGCAGGAGCCGCAGAACCCAGCGACGAGGATGACGAAAGGAATGCTACCGCCGCTGCTGAAGGCGAACGGGGGGATGTCGGCGACAACTAATGATGGACCCTTGACAAGGCCGCGTGGGTGTCATCCTGCTGGCATGCTACAAGTCCTGATGTAAATCGCTACGCCAACAGACTCATACACACCCTACCCGCTCCAAGGTGTGTCATGTGCTCAAAAGTGCCCTCCGTAGCTGTAGTCGACGCTGTAACTCATCGCCTATTGAGCCGAGCCGTGCTGGTTCTCCTGCTTACTCGTCCGCGTCCTAGTCTTTACTCGACCTTGAATCTCCGTTGTCTTCGCCAAGGTCTGAGTCGTAGCATTCCTCGTAACAGATCTCTTCATGTTCTTCGTCGCTACCTCCTTCACTGCGAACAGCTTTTGCCAAATGCCAAGGAGTTGGATAGCACCATGGGGACCGCCTTCTTCTTGCGCCGATTCCAGAACAAAGAGATCATTTTTTTCTACACCAATGCGACGCTGACATTAGTTTCTTCCGTCGCCATTGTTGTCGCCTCTCGCCCATCTTCGGTCGGTCTCGTAGCGAAGCTTGCAAGTTGCCGTCAGTTGAAGCCTCCAGTCGACACAGAAGTGGCTTGCGCGGATGATGGGTCGTCAGCAGCGACAAGGAAAGCGTTCGTGTTTGGCGGTGGTGCGGGGACGTCGACGATCGTGATGCCAATAATGACGTCGAGACAGAAGAGCGCAACAAAAGGCAGCGCAATTCCCTTTCGGTCTTCGCGAAAGCGTGACCGATCACAGATACTTGGAGAGGTTGACGATGAAAATGACAGAGAGACGCGAGGATGTATCACAGGGTGCGTGGAGCAGTTCGAGGCTGAAGGCGTCGCGTTGAGTTTGGCGGAGAATGCTGGGATGGAGCTCCGGGGAGCCAAATACAGCAGACCACGAGGCACGCGTAGAGCACACGATGAAGGTGCGACACGCACTCATAGAGAAGGCGTATTGGACGTGCCGCCAGAAGTTATCCGCTATCTACTCGCACATGCACCGGAAGTCTTAAGATATGTTATCGGGTATCGGGTACTTCCAGCCTCATGACCAAGACAACAATACTGGGAAAAAGCACTTTGTGGTACGGTATTGCGGAATTAGCAGAGAACCACAATCCAAGGCATCGCTCGCTCTCTTGATCGTCCGTCAGCACGCGTGTATAGTGTAATGTTATGGATTATCCTGTTCTGCGGGCATGTTGTTGTCCGTTGCGCATACCACTCGAGTTGTCGTCTTTGGTGCCGGGTTCACGTTCATGACTCCGCCAGTTCCGTTGGGCTCGAGATACCACCTGACGGTCTTCAAGTGGGCGTGCGACCCGGCGGCGCAGTGCACAGCGACGAAGTGGTGCATCTTGATCCCTGACGGCTGGTCCACGACGAACTTCTTGAGCTTCCTAGCAATGCCCGACTCACCTTGTTGGCGAGTGTCGAACAACTCGAGTTGTCGAGCGATCTGTGGGGTTGCGCAGTGGTACAGCACCGAGTCTAGCCCTCGAGTGCTCCATTTGGCCACGAAGGCGCGGTCGTCTGTCTCCCTGGCAGAAACTTCACGCCACAGAGTCCTGGTTGAACGCTTTGTCACGAAGTTCTTGAGCCTTTTCGAGTCGGTAGACGCCAAATGCAGGAAAATAAACCCTGTTGAGATGATGAGAGCCACCGCCAGTCCGCCAAACATGGCGTACAGATGCGGGTCTGAGTGCAGCTCAGCATTCCGCAGCAGAAGATCAGCGCCGACCTTGCAAGTGAAGTAGATCGCCAGCACCGCAGCGGCGTTTACCGTCCAGAAGCGCATGAAATCGTTCCGAGCAGCGTGATCCAGACGCATCGCGAGCGATCTGGTCTGCAACGTGACACGAATGACCCAGTAGCTGCTGCTTAGCGTCGTGAACACGAGCGTGAGACTCCGCACAGGAATCGCCGGTGTACAGTAAATGACGATGCTACCGGCTGCAGTCGAGAGTTGAGCGGTACAGCCAAGCGAGAAAATGTTGCTGAGAGCTCCGATCGCACCGAGATACAGCAGCACCATCGTGCCAGGATGCTCCAATGCACCATCCGCTGGATCGCATTGCAGCAGTTCTAAGAGTCCAATCTTAGCAAGCGGAATCACCTCGTTCTTGAACGAATCCACGTTTCCAGGGCGAGTTTGCACCTCTTTGGCAGGTCGGTACACGCTGCTACGGATGAAGGTCCACACACTCTTGAGGATGTAAATGTACTCGAGAGCGTAGTAGGAAGCGCCGATCAAGTTGAGAATGAGCAGGAAGGTTCGGATCTGCCGACTCGTGTTGTCTTGGATACGAATGCGTCGATTGATCGTGGTCGAGTCGATCATGAACCACTCGACCTGCCGCAAGTTCTCTTGCTCGAGGATTTGGATCTGAGCGTTGGCGGCTGAAGTGACTAACGACGCGCAGGTTGGGAGCTCGAGGAGGTTTCCATCGAGGTCACGGAAGAGAACTTCGTTCGACGTCATGAACAATCTGCACAGCGTCTGCAGCTCCGTCTCCTGCGAGTCTCGGAAGGCACAATTGCCGAGCCCGTCCCCCATGTACGCTTGGTATTTCTGCACATTGCGTCCACTCTGTTGCATGACCGAGTCGACTGTCCCGCGGCAGTCAGGGGTGTACAAGTACCCGTACGGAGTCACTTCTGGCTGTGAAGATGTTTCGTTTGAGCGAGACTTGGTCCACGCTGTTCCGTCAATTGCCAGTAGTGGCGACTCCGTCAGTGTCTCCGGCAGCACGAGCGCTACGTAGCCGGCGGTAGTCTCTCGACGACGGCCCAAGGTGTACGTGGTCGTGTTATCCAGCTTTGTATAGTCACGATCGTCCTTCTGGAAGAGAAACATGAGATTCACAGCGAATGTGGGGACGATTTTTGCCAGATCACTCCCACACTGCTTGATTGCCGCCGCATCCACGTCTGCAACAGCGATGGCTTTGTCCATTGTCGTATGCTTGATCGCACAGTTCCAAAACGGAGCCAAGTGCATGGTCGAAACTAAGTGCATTCCAACCGTGTTGATGAGGAAGTCCGACGTGAAAAACGACGCTGCAGCATGCGTCACTTCGGCCAAAATCGCAGCTTCCCCGTTCACATTGACCCCCATTGTGAGCTGCTGCGTTTCCAAATAGTACTCGAGTACAGCGCTGACGCCCAGAACGTCTACCAGCGCCACGTGGTGAATGTCAAATGACCCCGGAAGCAGAGCCACGACTTCACCAAGCGATATGCCTTTGCTGTAGCGGTCCACGATCGCTTGGGCGACGTCGTTCGTGTAGTCGGGCAGGCTCAAGTCCATGTAACCTTCTTGCACGTTTTTCATGATCTTCCGAACCACGAGCGCGTCGCTGAAGTGGCGCAAGTAGACTTCCGACATGTTGACAACAGCGATGAGGCCGAGCGTAACATGTCCAACGCTGGACAGGTTGGAGTCGGTCGGTGCCGTAACCGCGTGATTGAAGTAGCGATCGAGAGGGAAGTCGTCGTGGAAGTCGCGGCAGAACTCGTGACGAATGGCCGGGAACCAGTTTCCGAACAGGAGCTGCGCTTCCGTCTCCCACGACTTGACGGAATCTGTCACCGGTCCACACAAAGGGGCCAACACGTCTACCATGAGGTTCACAGGCCGTGCAAGCATCTCCGCTGGTAGACTGGCGAGGAGGTCGGCCCGATTCAGGTTGGCCCGGACCAGAAAGTCCGATAGCGAGTTGTTCGAAGCCGTCGAGCGAGAAAGTTTCTCCTTGGTTTCGGAATCGATGAGTGGGAAGAGCGATCGGCTGAAGGTGTCGAAGTAGTGCACTCCGCTCATGACGACGCCCATTTGGTTGAGCTTTCTGGCAGCGATCTCGTCTCTCACTTCGTCGAATGGTTCTGTTTTGTAGCTCCCGAGGTAGTATTCCTTGAGCGGGATCATGCTAACCGCAGCCAGGATGAGCACGAAAATCGCGGTACACGATCGATACGAGATTTCAAAGTCTTGTAGGTGGAAGCCTTGTGCGCTGCTCCTTTTACGCTGAGTTTGGATGTCTGGTGGGAAGCGTGGACCATCGATAGACAGCTTCTGGACCGTGACCGTGCGTCCTTCATTTGCGCCGACGTTCCCTTCCAGTGCCGCCATCAGTTCAAGCTGCCTGCGCTAGCTGAGAGAGGATAATGAACTCGGAGATTGCGTACAGTGGTTGACGCAAAGTGGGCTATCTTGGTACATCCCAGCATTGACACACAGGAAAGCAGCGGCAACACGCTTTCAAGGTATTTTAAGGCGAGAGAAGCCGCCACGGCCCTGAAGGTAAACTCGCGTACTTTCCAAGTACTATTTCGGATTTTGTGATGCGTTCCTGCAACGTAGTAAACCTGTACTTCTGGAGTCTTCCTAATTCAGTTCTACTACTTTGTTGGGATCTCGAAGGTTGCCACCTACAGAGTAAACTCTCGGATCTGTCACTGGTGGCTCCACCGTCATGACTCCGCCACGTCCGTCACATTTGATGTACCATTTCACACTCTGCAAGTGCAAATGGGCGCCACCCGCACAGTGCACGGCAACAAAGTCGTTAATTCGAAAGGATGGGGGTTGGCCGTTCTTCATGGGGTCCCCTGACCGACTGCCTTGTTTCCACACCCGATGCTCGGGTTGCTCTGGCAGACTGGAAATCTGCAGCTGTCGCGCAATTTGCGGGCATGCACAGTGATACAACACTGAGTCCAGCTCATTTGTACTCCATTGGGCCACAAACGCGCGGTAGCTCGAGGCTCTCGCCTTTGTGGACTTCCACACTGTTCGTGTAGACGTTTGCTTGACCAAAGCGGCTAATCGTGCTCTGTCCGTCCCGGCCAAATGCACAAGGACGAACCCCGTCGAAATGGCTAATGCCAAGACTAGACCTCCGATGACCGCGAAGATATGGGGGTCCGAGCTCAGCTCCACGTTCTGGAAGACAACGTCAGCCAGCCCCTTGCACGTAAAATGGATAACCAGCACGGCGCATGCGTTGGTGAGCCAGAATCGGACAAAGTTGTCGCGAACTACGTGGTCCAAGCGCATCTCGAGTGAGCGAGACTGTAATGTCACGCGTATGACCCAGTAACTACTGCTGAGCGTCGTTAGTACTAAAGTCGAACTGCCCACCGGGATGGCTGGTGAACAGTGAATCACAATACCAGCCCCCAGCGACGCCAGCTCTGCGGTACATTCAGGCCGGAAGATGTTGCTCAACGCTCCAATTGCACCGAGGTACATGAGTACCATCGTAAGAGGGTGCTCCAGGGCTCCATCAGCTGGGTCGCACATCAGGAGCTCGAGAATTCCTAGTCGAACGACGGCACTCGACTTGTACTGGATACTATCTGCAGTTGCGAGACGAGAGCGCTCAACTGCAGCGGGTTGGAGTACACTGTTGCTGATGAAAATCCAGATACTCTTGAGGATGTACATGTACTGGAGAGCGTAATGGGAAGCCCCAATCAGGTTGAGCATGAGCAAGAATGTCCGTATTTGTCGACTTGTGTTGTCGGTGATGCGAATGCGCCTCGTCAGCGTCGTTGTATCGATCATAAACCACTCGATCTGCCGCAGGTTTTCCTGTTGAAGGGCCTGGTCCTCTTCACTCGTAGATGCGTCAATCAGCGACGCACAGGCTGGGATTTCAACGAGGTTCCCATCCAGATCACGAAACAAAACCTCGTCAGACGTCATGAACAACCGACAAAGCGTTTGTAGATCCGTTTCTTGGGAATCTCGGAATGCACAGTTGCCCAGACCATCGCCCATGTAGGCTTGGTACTTTTGCACGTTACGTCCGCTCTGATTAAGCGCTTGAGTCACCAACCGTTTGCAGTCGGGTGTGTACAAATATCCGTATGGAGTCGTTGACAGCGCCTGAGTAGTTGAAGTATTCACTTCCGCCTTCGACCAGCTCGAGCCATCGATGGATAAGAGCGTCGAATCATCGAGGATTTCATCAACTTCTAAAGCTTTGTAGTCAGAGTCAGACTCACGCCTTCGACCCAACGTGTACGTCGTCGTATTGTCCAGTGTAGTGTAGTCTCTCTCCTTAGGCTGGAACAGAAACATTAAATTTACAATGAAAGTTGGGAGGTGGCGGGCCAAGTCACTCCCGCATTGCTTGAGCACAGACGCATCCACATCGTCAACCGTGATTGTCTTGGCCATTGACGTGTGCAGAATGGAGCACTTCCAGAACAAAGCCAAGTGTGTAGTCGACAGGTAACTCATTCCGATGGTTGTAGACAAAAAGGCCGACGTGAAGAATGCCGCCGCTGCGTGCGTCACTTCGGCTGAAATCGCAGCTTCTCCATTCACATTTGTCCCCATCGTGAGTTCTTGGGACTCCAGATAGTAATCGAGCAACGCACTAACGCCCAGCACATCTACTAAAGCCACATGATCGGCGTCAAAAGTGGCCGGTAGCAAAGCGACAACGTCAGCGACCGAAATTCCTTTGCTGTACCGATCGACGATTGCTTCAGCAATTTCGTCCGTGTATCCGGTAAGTTCTAAGTCCATATATCCCTCTTGGACATTCTTCATGATCTTGCGGATCACATGCGCGTCATTGAATTGGCGTAAGTAGATTTCGGACATGTTCACAACTGCGATGAGACCCAGTGTAGCGTTACCAACCTCTGCAAGATTCACATCCACGGGTGCTTTTGTATCGTAGTTGAAAAACCGATCTCTTGGGAACGTGTCGTGGAAATCTCGACAGAATTCATGGCGAATGACAGGAAAATAGTTTCCAAACAAAAGCTGAGCTTCAGTTTCCCAGGACGAGTCTGTAGCAGGTCCACACAGCGGCGCTAAGACGTCTACCATGAGGTTAACCGGCTGAGATAACGTCGCTGCCGGCAGACCGGAGAGGAGGTCGTCTCGGCGTACGTTGGCACGAACGAGGAAGTCGGTCAATCCTAGCGTCGCTGCGGCAGGATGACTGAGCTCTTCCTTGGTGTTGAAGTCGATAAGCGGGATCAGCTTCCGGTCAAAAGTGTCGACGTAGTGTCCACCGCTGATGACGACGCCCATTTGGTTGAGCTTTCGGGCTACAACTTCATCGCGAATTTCATCAAATGGGTCTGTCACGTAATTGCCGAGATAATATTCCTTGAATGGGGTGAGGAAGGCCACACTGCCGAGAAAGAGAAAGATGGCGACGCAGGCTTTATACGATATTTGGGGGTTGAGTAGCTGCACAAGTCGATCGCGCGAGGTTTGAGGAAGAGGAGGTTTGGCTGTGTTCGAGGGGGGAGTCTTTCCGTTTGAAGCTGTCGTGTTCGGCGAACTCATGGTCCTCCTTGACCTCCTGCTCGTCGGCGAGGTGTGCTCTAATTCACCAGTGAGAAACACACAGGCCAGTATTTCCATGAAGTACAGTTCTGATCGTTGTGTGGTTTCGACTTAACTATTTCGGATGGAAACGATCGCATGGTATTGTACAAGTTCCTATTTCAGGTCGCTGTTCCCCTGTTGACGGTATTGTTTCGTCCTGGTGGGTGGTTGACACTAAGGAAGTCCGGTAATAAGTACAACGGTTGCCATACCCAACGGAAGAGCGAGTACTATATTAGTCTGGCATTTTCTTCGATTGTTCTCTACTGAGTGCTTGTACTTTAGCGCTGTAGCAATGAACGTTAATGGAGGAAGCGGCATCTATCGATTTGCTTCGCATGCGAAACGGGTGTCATGCAATTTATGTTTTTAATGTTTATTGAGTTTGAAAGTTACCATTGGTCCGAATGGAGACCACGCTGCCGAAAGTCAACAACAGAAATCCAACAGAAAATGCTTAAGTATACAACAGCAAACCCACAACAAATGCTCGCCGAGTAAATTGAAGAATAAATACATGCAAGAACAATTCCCCCACGTCTGCTTCAGGCTTTGTGGACAAGAGTCCTGGGCCCAAATGACTACGTTCACTAGGCGCTGTCGCGAATTCACGTTGCTTGAGATGCTTGCGTACACAGAGCGTCGTCAGTCTAGCAAAGTGACATCAAGGTTCCTCTGAAAACGAAAACGACATGTCGTCGTGGACGGTGACGAACCCACCACGAAATGCGAACGCCAAGATCCCCAGCACAATCACGAATGAGGTACCGTCTTCAATCATACAATCTCCAGTAAAATGCTCTGCCGAACCCGAAGAACCCGAAGAGTCTTGGCGCCCAA
>JAGDFM010000318.1:0-47501 GCA_019155715.1 Phytophthora pseudosyringae
GCTTGGCACGCTTGCCATGCCCAGGATACACTGGAAGCACGTCTTCAGGAGGCTGTTATCGCAGCGATAAGGGAGATAATTAGTACTTGCGCTAATACAGCGCGGGGGGGCGGGGCGTACCATGCCGTGCTTCCTCGGCGGTCTTCACTCTTGATTCCGCCTCGTAGGAGGGAGGAGGGTCTTCGACTGGAGAGCGCCAGATAGCCACGAACAGACTCTAGATTTGGCTCCCACTCAAGCGCAACAGCAAATGAATTTTATTCTCCCGCAGCTGCGCGATAGTATATGGGGATGTGTCGAGTCCGGATATTTAATGAAAAACCGGAAATACACCGAAACAAACCGAAAGTGCTCTTTTTGTACGGTGTATTTCCGGTTGCTCTAGCGTGTTCCGCCAGTCCCCCTAATGATGTCTTCACCGAGACCTACTACAGAACTTACACTATACTAGTAATCGAGGTAAGAGGAAACGCACAGACAAAAAAGTGAAATGCACAGCTCAAGAAAAGTAAAAGACACAGCTCAAACAACCGACACCCAGTGACGTCATAGCTTCAGTTCGCGTGACGCAATCTCCACTTGGAAGCAGCGGCGCCAGGCGCCGCTGCCCTTACTTTTGAAATTACGGGCTAGAGCTCAGCGCCACAACGGCGTGGACAAGATCCACAACACGTGCATACGGACTGCGCGGTCCTGTACGCACTCACGAAGCCCCACGAGCCCGGCACCGACCCGAGCAGGCCGCAGGAGCTTAGCACCGACCCGAGCAGGCCGCAGGAGCCCAGCATCAGCCCGAGCAGGCCGCACGAGCCCAGCACCACCCAGAACAGGCTGCGCGAGCCCAGAATCAGCCCGAGCGTGCCCCACGAGCCCAGCATCAGCCCGAGCGACCTCCACGAGCCCAACGTTTACGAGAGCGAGCCGCACGAGCTCAGCACCTGCCAGCGCGAGCCCCGCGACCCCAGCATCTAAGGGAGCGAGCCGCACGTGATCAGAGAGGCGTGGGACCCGTGACAAGGCCGTTCCGCTGCCAAAGAGAGAGGGGAGATCGAACGCGGGCGCTCAAGCGTTCTGAAGCTGCTGCAGCCGCGTAACTTTGACTGAGCTAAAGTGAATTAACGAAGTTTGCCAGAAGACGTCGAATGGTGTCATTCTCGAAGAAAGAAATCGTCACGTTCTGGAATTGGGGCTACGTTGTCGCTAGTGAAGTACTGAGCGCATATCTGCGAAGAGGCTTTGCGTGAGTGTGAAGATGCCGACTTCAAGCCCATATTTCGCAAAGTGTATTCGAAAACGTTGGATTCGTTCCGCACTCAAGCTCCTGCTCCCCTTTGTGATGCTGTGTCAAAGATCGACGAAGTGGTTTCGTCTGTTGTTAGTGGCGCACACGTGCATTGGGAGGTGACGGCTAATTCATGGCATGCACTGAAGTCAGTACCTGGTGGACGTGACCAGGCTGTTCATCGTGACTTCCCCACGTTTGAAACGGCTCGTGCTCTGTTGAAGATGAAGCTGGTGCAAGGGTCGATTATCGTAGCGCTCATGGATAGCACGCGTCTTCACGTATATCCTGGCTGTTTCGGGGGTCATGCCGATCCAGACAAACGCAAAACTCTGATACTAAAGCAGAGCAGTGTTTTGTTCTTTCGCGGCGACCTTGCGCACGCGGGCGCCAAGTATGATGAAGCGAACATTCGGCTGCACTGCTACGTGCGGGTTGTGGGAGTCAAGCAGATGAGTAACTCGACGGAGGCGGTGGTTTATCAAACCTTTCGCTGTGATAAGTGTCTTTTTGCCAAGCACACCCGACGACAACTGGCCGAGCACCGACGTGTTTGCTCGGAGAAGGCGGTCTACAAGTGCCCGTTCCCACCATGCATCATGAGCTACGGCATAGCTAACTCCCAGAGGGTGCACATCAAACGAAAACACACGAAAGAAGATGACGACCGCATCTTTGAAGAAGAGATCATCGAGGAGGAACGCTCCGCCGAAGAAGATGATGGCGACGACAGCAGTGACAGCGAAAGTAGTGACAGTGGAGAGGAAAGTGATGAAACCAGTGACAGCAATAGCGAGAATAGCAGTGAAAGCGAGTAAAACGGTCACGAATAAAACCATTCTAAACTGCGAAGCAGGGCTTCTTGTGTAGAAAATGGAAACATGCTGACAGTGACAAAAAAAATAATGGTAGCAGTGACAAAAAATAAAATGGTGACAAGTTGCAGAACGGGTTATATGCATCGTATTCGTCTAGCGACTACGTGTCCTGGCACAGATATTATTGCACATCTAGTGCGCGAGACGCAAACGGAGTGCGTTCGGGTCGTGCCGCCTCGAGTTGAATTGGTTCATCACTCGCGGTACATGTCGTCTGCGTCCGTTGACGCTTTGCCGGCTTCGTTGGATTCTTCCGTATCTGTCGATCGAAAAGCTTTTCGGCATAGTCATTGCCCCCAGGACGACCCAGTCGTCCTGCCTTGCGCCCAGCCAGAATATGACAGCAGCTTTTAAACTTGTTGAAGAACTTGCACCCACAGACATATTTCTCGACATCAACTATCCAGCCATCTTCTGGCATAGCGGAAATGTGGGCAAACCACAACGACCAAGCCACGACGTTGTTGTAGAGCTGAGCCGCACGAGCGCTCTGTTCACGCACCAGCAGCGCTTCACCCAGAAGAAGCGTGTCATTATTCTCCTCTGGTACTTCTTCTGGACAAACTCGAAATGGTTGATCAATCGCCGAACACAGCTCCTCTAGATCCTCCGCGCTCAGGTTCTCGTCTTTCTGAAGCTGCTTGATCCGGCACAACGCGGGGTTGTCCGTGGCGAAGACTACAACCCGGCCGTTTGCAATCATGGACGAAGCAGCTTTAGTCACTGCCGATAGAAGGAGGTAGGATATCACTGTCAGCTCTCGGTGAACGTTTTGGAACGTCGCCAATCACAGTAAAAGTCACATTGAGAAGTCGCTGCATGTAATATCGGCGTCGTCCAGTGTACTTCTTCAGCACTGCATTGAACGTCTCGCACGGATTGTTCGTTGTAGCATATCCGACAGGAGTGTGAAACACCTGCCACCGCCAGTAGCGACTATCAAGCCATTTCTCCGAGAAATACTTGACGAAAGCTTCCAGCTCGGGAATCGTTCGCCAGCTTGTAAGAACGCTATCTTTTTCAGTGTAGTACATAGTCATATTTTCCGTGTAGTGCATTCTTACGATTCCATCCATTACTGCTTTCCGAATTGCAGGTGCCAAGTGCTTCGTTCGCTTCCGAACGTTGTACAGGACATGAAAGAAGCACATCAGGTACGTTGCCGATTCGAACTCGGTCACTTGCTGGAATCCATTCAGTTGAGCATCCTCCGCATCACCCATTACAGCGTCATTACTAAGGACAGCAGTCGGCTGAACCATCTTGACCAATCGAACGAAGGCTCTCAAACACTGCGCGTATTCCCTCGCAGTCTGCCGACTGACGATGAAGATGGCAGCAAGCTGGTATGAGCGAGAAGCGTCAGAAAATCCACACGTGATGACCGGATATCCAAGATCACTCAGCTTGAATGTAGCGTCTGCATGAAACAGTGTAAATCTCCCCCCAGATGCGTATTCGATACTCGATTTAATTAGAGCGCGACTCGATACCCCTACGATGAATGAGTCCACATCAGTTCCTTTCCCGACTTGAACATGTCCGCTTCCATCTTCACAGTGTCCGAAACAAAAAGCTTTTGTGAGGTCTCCGGTTGGATCAAACGGGTTGTTTCGCACGATCTCTTTTACCGCTTTGATAGAGTTCTTCGTTCCTTGAAGAATACGCAGGTACTTGGCACAATTGGAGACTTGAGTCAGCGTTGGGTATCCTCTGGTAGGTTCGATGATGTCCGACGCACGTCGCATGTTGCTCAGAATCAGCATAGGAGGGATCGAGCATTCATCTTGCTGCAGGATGAACTTTTTCATATCGGCATTGATAACCGCTCTATGAGGCCCTTGACACAAGCTGGTCTCGTCGCGAATGTGATCGATCGAGTTATGGAAAACCTGCTACTGGTTTGCTGCTTCGCAACTCCAAATCTTCCAGAAATATTTGCAGCGTCCAGCAAGTTTGCAGGTTTTACTGGCGCAGCGCAATCTTCGTTCAGTCATCACATGGTCTCCGCCTTCACAGACTTGGCACTGACATGCAGGATCAGTTTGAGCCATTCGTGAGCAGCAAAATTCCACCAACTGAAACTCCGACACTGCTTGTTCAGAATCCAATTCAGCCATCTTGTGTCATGTATATCGAATACGAGGCACCTTTCTCTCCGCTGTCACGCCGCGCTCACAAGTCACACCGCTCTCCGCTATCACGCCGAGCTCGCAAGGCACACCGCTCTCCGCTGTCACGCCGAGCTCCGTTGTCACGCCGCACTCACAAGTCACACCGCTCTCCGCTGTCACGCCGAGCTCGCAAGTCACACTGCTCTCCGTTGTCACGCTGAGCTTACTAGCTGGTCGAGAGTGTCACTCTTCCGTTTATTGTCACCTCTCTCTGCTGTCGCGCTCGATCGTAAAATGACTGGCGCAGCCCTACTCCCAGATTCGTGTAAACCACCCAAATTCGTCTTGAGCTGTGCTCCTCCACTCTATCTGCCGTGTGTTCCAACTATATGACCGGGTCTTATGTGAACTACACAATTGGCCTGTGCGGTTCATCCATTCTACTGTGCGGTTCATCTGGATTGTCTGTGCGATTCCACCGCTCTCCTAGTAATCGCCAACGTGCTAGAGACTAAATCACTCCTGAGTCCGCGTCAGCACATTCTTTATTAGCGCATTTGGCAATTCACGCAACACAATCCGTGCACGGGTAGATTGCGGGAGGGAACACAGGATAGTATACACCAACAAATTGACGCACCTCCGAGATGTGCATTCTTAAATTTTGCGACACCTTTTGGTATTTTGTACGGCATCGATGGTCACGTCACCACGCGTAGGAAAGGATATGGCGGCAGCAGGTAGCGAATCATTTCATGCGAGCGACGCACACGATGGCCGTTTCTGCAAAATGGGGCAGTGTATACGCGAGAACACAAACAACTGCGCTTCATAAAGTAACCCGATGGACAGCAGACCCAACGCCAGCAGCGCCGCCACCCAGCGCCCTCGACGGCGCCATACCAGGGTACCAAGATGCACCCTAAAGCTAGGATTTACAAAAGCTAAAAAGACATTCATTTCGTAACCCTATTTTACCATTTCATCACGACAAAGTCTAGGCTTAGGGTTTAGAACGTATCTTGTGACTTCCGCATTATCCCTACCGATAGGTAAGAAGACCCCCCCCCAATGAGCGCCGCCAAGAAGTCGGTCATTGAGCTGCGCCACCCCTCGGGCTCGCGCGCCGAGGTGCACCTGTACGGCGCGACGGTCACGGCCTTCTACGCGGCGCAGGAGCCCGCGCGCAACGTGCTGTTCCTGTCCAAGCAGGCGGTGCTGGACGGCAGCAAGCCCATCCGCGGCGGCATCCCGCTCGTGTTCCCGGTCTTCGGCGCCGCCGAGGGCTTCCCCAACCACGGCTTCGCGCGCGTCAGCCACTGGGCGCTGAGCCAGCTGGACCAGACGGTGGGCGACGACGAGAGCCCCACGGTCGCCACCTTCGCGCTCGACGCGTGCGAGGCCACGAAGGCCATGTACCCGCACGACTTCGCGCTCGTGTACGAGGTC
Source organism: Phytophthora pseudosyringae (assembly GCA_019155715.1). Lineage (NCBI taxonomy): Eukaryota > Oomycota > Peronosporomycetes > Peronosporales > Peronosporaceae > Phytophthora > Phytophthora pseudosyringae. The sequence goes on from JAGDFM010000318.1 coordinate 5,724, forward strand.
AAGCTGTTCGCCAACGCCCTGGCCACGGCCATCCACATCCAGAACAAGTCCGAGGGCGCCATCGGCTTCCAGGCCCTGCTGCACACGTACCTGTCGGTGGACGACGTGCGTGACGGCGGCGTCGTGGTCGAGGGGCTGCAGGGACTCACGTACCAGGACAAGGTCGCGGCCGCCGAGAAGACCGAGGAGCGCCACGCGCTGGGCTTCGCGCAGGAGACGGACAGCGTCTACGCCAACGCGCCCTCGCCCGTCGTGGTGCGCATGAAGCGCGCGGACGGCAAGGAGCAGGTCGTGACCATCGAGAAGGAGGCCTTCATTAAGAGCGGCGCCACGCACACGGCGCAGCAGAGTGACGTGGTGGTGTGGAACCCGTGGGCCGACAAGGCCAAGTGCATGAGCGACTTCGCAGACGACGAGTACCCGACCATGCTCTGCGTCGAGCCCGGCCGCGTCAGCGAGCAGCAGAAGCTCCCGGCGGGACAGACCTTCACGCTGCAGCAGGCCATCAAGCTGTCGGCGCTGTAAGTTCGACCGCAAGGGTGTGACGACATGAGAAAGGGATGCGGAGAGTGGACAGTGTACCAGAGGCTGGAGACGGTTGCTGGCTCCAGTTGCATGCTAAATGGGAGTTGATTGTCGTGAAACGCGGGCGTTGTTCCGGTTGATTCGTGTAGGTACTTGAAGCGGGGTTGCTGAGCTTTGCTGGGCCTTTGTATCGTCTATTTCGGTGTGTCATTGCTGCCAGGTTGGGGAGCTGCTCGCCGCTGTTTATAGCGGAGATCGCACGAGCTCCTGAGCAAGCTTTCACGCAGTAGGGGGTATCTATCCTTGGCATTCTTGGAGTGTTCATCGCAGCAGAGGAGCTTTTGGATTGATTATCGTCGGGAACCAAGTACACAACGACAGCAGCGATGAGTCTGAGCGGGCGAACGCACTCGGCCACGAGTCGCAGCTCGTCTAACAACGTGACTCATGTTGGAGGCGGGTCTCGACGATACCGTCGTGTAGCACACACGCACCAGGTGGACGACACGCTGTTTGGTGAAAAGAACCAGCTACTCAAGAGCCGCAAGAATGACCGCACACTTCAAGCCGGAAGGTAAATAGCATTCGGTCGTTGGTACTATTATGCTGTGTCTGATCACTTATGTGAACTGTTGGGCCATACGATAGGGACATCGTTGGGGCCCAATCAAGCGCTTCGTCGAACCAAGAAGGAAGCGGCCATGAAGGCAAGTCGTCATTTGGTAGCCAGCTTGGCAAACGAGCGGGTAAAAGAATGATGACCAAGGCCCCGCTCGTGGTGGTGCCCGAGGACGAGCTTGAGCGTATCAAGGCCGAGACGAAAATCCTCACTCCTGCCGATTTGGAGGCGCTGGAGGCCAAGCGCGAGGCGGATCAGGAGCACCATCGACTGACGTCAAAGGCTCGGAAAGAGCACATGCTGAAGCTCAGTGAAGAGGCAGCTCAGCGAGCACCCAAGAGCGAGATTGAGCAGATTTTCTCTGCTGAGAAGCGCGAAATCCTACGTCGTGCTAGGGTCCTGAAGGACCAGATGCACGACAGTGTAAAGTTGATGAAAACGCTCGGGACTCGAGCACAAGCCTTTACGATCCGTGACCAGCAGCTCAAGGTGAAGAAAGAGCAAGAAGAGGAGCATCACGTGTACGACGAAAAGATGAACACCTTGATGGAGATCGAGCGCCTTGAGAGCCTTAAAAGACAAGAATACCGAGACGAAGTCAAGAAGCAGAAGCGATACGCAGACCGCAAGGTGCTGGAGGATCAAATTGAAGGCCGCCGTCGTCAGCGTCAAAAGGATAGCGAGATGGTCGCACAAGAAGCGCAAGAGATGCTGGCGACAATTCAGCGCCAACAGGAGGAGGCAGCGGAGAAAGAGAGAGCGAAGGCTCTACGAGCGCAACGATCGATGGAGGAGATTAAAAAGTTCAACGACAATACTCTGGTGCGCAAGCAGGAGGTGCAGCGCAAGGTAAAGGAGGAGGAGGACGCGGTGCTTGCGTATCAGGTGAAGAAGGCGGAGGATCTCAAGCGTCACGAGGAAGAGGAAGCGCAGCGACGACACGAGGCCGAGCTGCGCTGTGCCAAACTGCGGTCGATGCAGGAGAAGATGGCCAACGAAAAGGCAGAGCTGGATGAGCTACGGGCGAAACGTGCTGCTGAAGCTCGCGAACGACAGGCACGCGAAGCGGATTTGGCTCTGGCGAGGAAGCAGAAAGAGGAGATGGATGAGCTGCGACGTGCTCGCAATGCTCAGGCAATGCATCGTGAGCGCGCTCGCATTAAAGAGGCGACGATGCAGCAGCGCGAGTACGAGTCAATCATGGGGCAAGTGGAGTCCGACAAGGCCCGTGTCAGGGCTGAAGACGAGAAGCGCAAACTGGCGAGCATGGCTCATCGGCGAGTACTGCAGTCGCAGATCGAAGAGAAGGAGAGTTTGAAGAAGCTCACGTTCGTCAAGAAGCAGGAGGAGGGCCAAGCACTCAAGGAGGAATTTGCACAAGAGCTGGAGAAGCTGGAGCGGATTCGTTTGGAGGAGGTTGGCGAGCTGGTCGAAGCTGGTGTGAACCCGCTGTACTTGTCCGAGATGAAAGCGCTCGTCATCGAGAAGCAGATTCGGTAGGCAAAGACGGTAGGAAGAAGGTGAAACCTAAGATAACTTTGATTTGATAGCAGTTGGAGACTTTGACTATTGGCCATGAAGTATAGATGATTTTAAAAGTATTTCAATGAAGATCACCACTACCGATAGTTCCACACCATGGCTCAGCACCAGCTCAAGAACGAAGTCCGGTTGATTGCTACCGGTAGTGAATTGTAGCCCTGAAGTCGGAGAAAACTCCTCTCTCTTCGTCATCGGCGTGCATCGAGTCAAGCTTGGTATCATTCGTTACTGGCGGGTCGTCGAGTTGGAAAGGATTTCTTGGTCTCCTCAGATACCTCGTTCGTCACAAGAGTGAGGATTTCCGATCGCAATATTTGTTCGCATTGCGGTTGAAGAGCAAAACAAAATGTAAACGTGCTGAGATAATGCTACAGCGCGTACTAGTAAATTCGTTAAAGCGGTGTGCATTCATGTACCAGCTCAACACTTTCGAGTTAAGCAATCTGCTTGCTGCTGAGCAATACGAAGGACGATAACCATTTTCAAGGTGAAATTGCAATAACTCAAGCAGTACGTCGAAGTATATCAACTACTGGAATGAGCCTATCAATTAAAAATGAACTGGACAGCTTGTTGCAGACAAACAAGCCTGGCGCTTTAGTGACACTTTAGTGACCTCAGTGACAATAATGGCGAGGAACTCGATGCTGGCGCGCGCCGCCGCCTCTTCCAATGGAGACGCGCTGGCCACGCAGCGGTGCGATCTGCTGGCCCCCGAGAACGAGTACCTAGGTAGGCGCCCCCGCTCTGCTGCCGCGTTATCCGCTTTACTGACGAAGGTTCCGCGCCCCAGACCCGAACCCCGACCTGCACTCGCTCTTCCGGGTGCGCTCTTCATTCACTACATTTTCAATATTATTCTATTGTAGTATTTATTCACTGTGAAATATTTTTATTCTGCAGGAGTACAATCGCCTGTTCTTCGAAGGCCGACTCGCCGGTTGCGAGGTCAAGTGGAGCAAGCGCATGACGCTCTGGTGCGTGGTCAATAGAATACCCTAAAATTGTATTAGTATCCTTACTTATACTAAAACCTGCCTTGTTGCAGTGCAGGGCTGTGCAGTTTCCAGCCCCGCAGCGGCTTCTGCTCGATCCGGTTGAGGTACGACATCCTGGAGCTTTGACGCTGTCAAGAAAGTACTGATCCCTGTCTTTTTCTTCTTCAGTGAACCATTGCTGAAGCTTCGGCCTCGTAGTGATATGGTCAATACTCTATTGGTACAGGCATCTTGTGAGCTTGTGGAGATCAGGACTTAATCCTGATGCGGAGTTTTTGTTGTCTGACAGCACGAAATGATCCACGCGTATGTGTTCGTGGCGACGCCGGTGCGCGACCACGAAGACCATGGGCCTCTGTTCCAGGCACACATGAATCGGATCAATGAAGCTGCCAAGACGAAGATCACGGTCTTCCACACATTCCACGACGAAGTGAACTCATACCGCCAGCACGTGTGGCAGTGTAGCGTGAGTTTTGCTCAGTGTTGCGTCAACCTGGGGCGAACTTACTGACAGAACTTGCTATTTCGTACTGCAAGGGTTCGTGTCGACATACTGCACCCTACTTTGGTCTCGTCAAGAGATCGATGAACCGGGCTCCTGGACCGACAGATCGATGGTGGGCTGATCATGAACGTGGTTGTGGTGGGAGCTACACGAAAATCAAAGAGCCTGCAGAGTTTACTGCAAAACAAGCGAAGAAGAAGGAAAGGGAACTTGCTCGCGAGGAAAAACAGAAGAAGGAAGACCAGGAAGCGAAGGCTGCACCGAGCGTGAAGCAGTTTTTCCCGACGATAGAAGAGGACAATGATAGCAAGCGCGGGGTAGCGAAGAAGCCGGCTCGTGCGGATGCAAAAGCCCCGCGTGCTAAGAAAAAAGCCCCACCGCAACCTAAGACTCAGAATGATAGCACCAAGAAGCCGAAGAAGGAGCACGAAGATGGTGGCAACAGCTCCGGGTCTGGCTGGCCGACGCTAGGGTTTCCGTCCCCAGCTCCCGTGATTTTCTCTGCAGATGGAGACGTGAACGGGTACTTCTTTGTGGGCGACATCCAAGCACCTTTTCAAACTGCGCCGCCACAGCCATTTACTCCCAACGACCGAAAAAAAGATCGATTGAAGCCGCCTCGAGGTGGCAATGACATCTTTGCACCTGGCACAGGGTCAAGTGCTACTGGGTCTTCTTCTGTAGTAGATCTTACCGTATCTGACAGTGACGCCAGCGACAATGAGCAATTGGAAAGCGCAATCAGACTTTCGTTGGCAACGCAACTCCAGGCTACAACAGATGAGATATTGCAGACATCCAGAGCAGGAGAGGCAGGTGTGATCGAGATCGACTGAATACATTCGATTATTTCTTGCATAGCCGCTTGATATTGCCGTGGCGTGGAGAGATGAACTCAAAGGCGCTACGGCGCAAACCTTCAATGCAACTCTAGCAGTGACGAAAGCAAATGGATATTCTACTGTGAGGACTGCCGCATACCAAGCCACCGTTCTCGATACTCATCGTGACCCTTACCATTCCCAAAATCGCTTGTGAAGGCTCGCCTTATTTTCTGTCACGATGATGGCGTTGGCATATATCGTTGACCCTGGCGAGGGTTCGATCGTTCAGACACATTTCACAATCCAGAAGTTGTCCCCCTATGTATGAAGTGCGCAGATGTGCGAATACTTGTCCACTTCGTTGAAAGTCATTCATGGCAAACTGAAGAACCAAAGTCACACTGGGGCCCTCCTCATTGCGATTCACGACGCTGTTCGTGGCTGTGCAGACTACATCCGGGAAGTTCCTGAAGCGGTTCTCACCAAAGGATTTGCGTTTGCAAGCACCTGATCATACTGAACGCGCTTACCAGACTTACGAAGACGTTTTGCATGGAAAATTTGATAAATTGGGCAAAGCAGTGGAGTCTAGAGTTACCGCGATGGTTTTCAGTGATCACAATCGCAATTGGGAGCCTGGCTAACGCTAATATTCGAGCTGGAGCTACGAGCTGCACGCCAAGGTGAAGCAAGTGTTGAAAACTTTGCTGATGATAGTAACGATCACAACGGGGTCGAATGCTATCGTCAATTTTCTACCGCCGTGGTTTCTTCCACGATACGAACTAGAGATCGAGCCCAAATCATTTACTTGTGGATCGTGAGGGTCTGTGTATCGTTGTGTATGGGTCCAGGCACAAAAACAAGTGGCACGCAAGCGCTTTTTCGTTCATGGAGTCCCGTTCACTGAACAAACACATTGAGAAGGAGCTAAATCAACTTTACCAACTCATGCACCCAACTTGGTGAAGCTGTTCGATGCCTCTCATGTGAGCCCGCCCCCATGTAACGTGTGGGAAGAAGAGATCCATGGAGATCTTGGCTCCTTCCTGCGCCGCAGCGATGATAACAAAGGGGTGGTTGACCCGCCAAGCAGCTCTAGTACATTCACAAGACGGGCGTTGTGCATAGCAACCTCAAGATCAACAACAATCTAGTTGATGTAGACCGGCAGGCGAATTAGCACGAGTTTTATTGATCATTGCCTATACGATGAGCAATTGAAGGACGGGCGCTGCAGGAGCAAAAACCAGCAAGACTCTGCCAAAAGCTCCTGAAGTGGTGGTGAGTACGTTGGTGGAAAGGAATAACAACGGACAGTGTGGGCAGTGGCCGCTTCAGCAAATCCGGCTGACAGTGACATCATGATGCGCTGAAAGACGACGCAGTGTTTGCTTTGACCGGTCTCGCTCAGATCAGACACACCAAGACTGTGGTTAAAAAGCATCACGCTGCTAAAATGTCTCCGTCAAACTGGAACCAAGGACCAAAAGTGCAGTGCTGCGAAAGCGATATTGATCATGGTTACTCAGCGCGGTCTGGATGGCAGATAGGCGAAGCGGTGACATCTTCTCTGTATAAATTATCTGGCGTTTAGCACAAGCGAGGTGCGATCTACCAATCGAGATTGCTGCTTTTAGGTTGTGCCAACAATGGCGACGGCCGCGAAGTGTGCGCTTCCAGGTCTCTATATGAACACCAAAAGACAGCAGACAAGAGGCAAAAGGGTCAAGGCAAGGCACGGTAGCGCAATCTCGCGAGCAATTAGAGACCGTACAAAGTCTCCTCGATCTTGTCCCACTTGGTCGACGACGTCCGCATCTTCTCGACAGCCTCGGCAAGCCGATGACGACGGATCATGGCCTCCGTTGCGACTTGTTGTCGAGCCTGCAGCAATGCTTGCTTCCGCTCCTTCACTGCCCTTGACCGGGCGTCGGCGGACGAGATCCGACGCTCTAATTGTTCACGTGCGTACGCTTCCATCCGCTGGATTCGAGCAACGTTTTGCTCCTTTTGAGAGATCGCCAACTGGTGTTCAAGCTGCTCAAGTAATCGCGCCTTCTCTCGCTCCTGCTCGGTGATCTCCATCTTCACCTCAAGCTGCTCGCGCTTTGCAAGTAACTCGCCCACATGCTTGTGCCGGAGAGCGTGTGCAGCGTCGAGACGCTTTTGGCGTACCAGCTCTTCTTGCTTGGATTTTGCGGCGCGCTCCTTAAGTTCGGTCGACGTTTTCCGCTGGATCTCTCGTCCACGCTCGGCCGCCGCCGCCTGCTTGTCTGTCACCTCTTGCTTCTTGCGCGCGAGCGCCAACTCATTCTGGTACATGACCTGCTGGATCCGTGCATTGGCCCTGTCTTGGCGCTCCAGTGCTTCCTGATGCCGCCGTTTGTTGGCGTTTTCCATCTTCAGCGCAACTTGTCGTTCCTTTTCCAGCATTCGCCTCCGGTTTGCTGCTACGACTTGTTCCTGCTGCCTCAGTAGCTCCTCCGTTTGTTCCCGCCACGCTTCGGCATTTTGCTGTCGCTCAAGATCGCGTTGGGCCGCCTCCAGTGAGCAAATGCGGGCCTTCTCCGTGGCCTCCGCTGCTAGCGCCTTCTCATGCTCGGCCTCGGCTCGCCGTCTAGCCTTCCGCTCCAGCGCTTCGTTATCCTCGTCGCGCTTCTTGGCCAGCTCTTGCTCGTGCTTGGCAGCCACCAACTGCATCCTTCGAGCTCGCGCCTTCCGCTGTTGATCCTCTTGTCGCTTGGCCTCCTCGGCAGCACGGCGAGCGTTCTCCTGTTGAAGCCGAGCGAGCTTGGCCTCCATGTCAATGGCACTCTGGATATCCTTCTGCTGACGAAGCTTGATGCGAGCAAGGCGTCGTTCCTCGAGCTGTATCAAGGTCGAGTCGGCCAAAGCCCCGTCCGAGTCGGAGGCCGCGCCTTCCCACGTTCTCGCTGACTGGATCCGACGGGGTGGGAAACCTGGAGCCACGTGCTGCAGCAGCGCTGGACTACCGAGCCCTCCGCCACCCGTGGGCGATCCAGCATTCCCCGGTACTGACAGCAACGCGGTCGAAGGAGGTGCAGGCCCCAAACCGTTGAGAATCGCGTCGCGTTCAGCGCGTACAGTCTCCAGTTTGTGCTGTCGAAGCTGCTCGAAGTGCTCGTGACGAAGCACCGCCGCCTCCTTCTCCACCAAGGAATACTTTCGGTTCACGCCTTGGCTCAGGAACTCCACCACCGTCTTGGGCAACAATTCGCTCGGCTTGATGCCCATTCGGCGACAGGCTTCGAGGCTGCGTGGAGACGTCACCCGGTCACCGGTGGCAGCGCAGTCGACCACCGTCACATTTTGACCGCCACCGCGGCCAGGCGACCCCCACCCAGTCTCCACAGGCCCTTGCATCGACAAACCGATAGCTCCAATGTGCTGGAAGGAAGGCTCAGTTTAGAACTCGAGCTCCATGTCTGTTGCAGGGTCATTCGACTACAAATAGGTCTCCGATAAATTCCCAACCATGTTGATATCTAAAAACTTACGAAGCTTTGCACAGCACAGCACCGATCGTCTTCTAGTTGCGTTTCTTCTTCTTGCCACGACGCTCACGGCCCTTCTGTGCGTTGGGGTTCATACGGCCGTAGCCCACCTGGATGCCTGTCTGCCTCTCGGCCTTGACGCCGAGGTCGTGTGCTACGTTCTCGCCGAACGCGCTCTGCATGACCTTCTTGTGCTGGCGCTGACGCTGGCCCCAGATACCGACCAGGAGCTGGTCCTCACGCAGCAGCAGGTCGCCGTTGCGGCCGCCCTTCGGCTTGGGCAGAGAGAACTTGGAACCCGACAGCTTGGTGGGGCGGTTCGCCCGTGTGTAGAAGGTCATGTGGCCGTCGCGGCCGAGGCTGTACGACACGCGCTCCATGGTGCTGTTACCGCACTTGGGGCAGAACAGGCGGTCCATCTCCGTGGACGTCGTGAAGCAAGCGATGCAGCGCAGGATCCACTGCTTCACACGCTTGATGATCATGCCCTCGGTCGACAGAAGACGCAGTCCGATCTGCAGCATCACGTTCTGCATGGAGAAGTCCGTAGTGATGCACGCCACAGGCAGGCGCGACGAGATCTCCTCCAGACCTTTGCCGTCGCCGAACGGGGACGCCGTGAACTTGGCGAAGTTGTCGTCAGTGATCCAGTTCTTGCCGTCATCCTCCGCGGCACCGGCGTTGCTGGACGCCGCGAACCCGCCCATAATGCGCGACTTGACGTCGGCGTTACGGATCTCGTCGCTGATCACGTGCTCAGCAGCAGCCTCCTCCTGCTTAGCCGGTTCCTCGACCGCCTCCGTCTTCTCGTGGACGAACGAGCAGTCGTCGCCGAACTTGCATCCTTCCGGTGTGTTGAAGAAGCGACACGGGATGTCGACCTTCTTCTTGGGCGCCTCGGCGCCGTCCTCGGCGTTGGCAGCCGCCGCCTCGTCGTGTGTGAACCTGCAGTCGTCGCCGTACTTGCAGCCCATGGTCGTGCCAAAGTACTTGCACGGGATGTTGGTCTGCGATCCGCCGACGATCTTGCCGTTGGCCGCACGTGTGACTGTCTGCGAGAGCTCGGGGCTGGAGCGCAGGTGGTCGGCGCCGTTGGCCTCGACCTCCAGCTGGTACGACAGCGCCATGACGCGCAGATCCGTGAGCGAGAGGTACGTGAAGTCTCCGGTCTTGCGGGAGAAGTTGACCACGGCCTTCATGGCCTCGGCCGACGGCTCGCGGGTCTGCAGCGTGAACGGGAGGCGCTCCAGGATGGCGCGCGACTTCTTGTCGCGGATCTCGTCCAGCACGTCCGGGACCGTCCAGAAGTTCTAGCGGCAGATAAAACCATGACCCGTGGTGAGTTTTTCGCCGCAATTTCGACCACGGATAGCGCTGCGTCTATACTTTATGGTGCGGCAACTTACGTCGGCCAACACAGCCAGGTTGGTGCCCTTGATGATGGCGCCGGAGTCGATGACCAGGTGGAGCACCTTCTTGTTGGTATTCTGCACTGGCGCAGGGGGCGCCGGGGAAGCTGCGGCCGCTGCAGCCGCCGCGTACGAGACCGCGGGTGCGGTCGTCGCCTCTGAGGCCGCGGGGCTCAGCGTCGCAGCCTCCAGCGCCGCCGCAACCTGCTCGACTTGGTCCGCCATGGTCGAGTGATACGCCAAATGGCTGCAACCTCTTGATGCCAACCAAAGTGGGCGCCTTTTTGGCCAATGGTAACTCTCTGCAAATCGGAGTGGACCACAGTGAAAACCGGACGAGTGGCATATTGTATTCTGGGCCGAAATGGATTTCGACGACCAACCGGCGCGCCACATGGGGGGATCGCTGTTGTTTCCCCCTGTTTTAGCCACGCAAACTGTGACACCCGATCCCGCTTGAAGCCTGCAGTTGGTCGTCTGGACCGCCGACGCTCACAAAGTATAAACGCAGGTGAAAGATCGCGGTCTATTGGGGCGCAAGAGGAAGATCCGCGCGACGCACCAAGCAGCAGCCATGGCGAACGTGTTCGGCGACAACGAGAAGGAGTCCGACTTCGGCTACGTGTACAAGGTCTCGGGCCCGCGTACGTCGCGGCCGTCCCTCCGCCGTGTCACGCGCAAGTGTCGGAAGATTCCGTCTTTTTTAACCCTATTGCATCGTTGTTTCCGTGCGTTAACAGTGGTGATCGCCGAGAACATGCATGGCGCTGCCATGTACGAGCTGGTACGCTGCCGACCCAGCCTTAGACCGCTGCGATAGTTGCCGAATTGACCGCGTTGTGACTCCCTGTAGGTGCGCGTGGGCCACGACAAGCTGGTGGGCGAGATCATCAAGCTGGAGAACACCAACGCGTCCATCCAAGTGTACGAGGACACGTCCGGCCTGACGGTGGGCGACCCCGTGGAGCGCCGCAAGCAGCCGCTGTCCGTGGAGCTGGGCCCGGGCATCGTGGACAACATCTTCGACGGCATCCAGCGCCCGCTGCACGCCATCAGCGACCTCACCAAGGACGTGTACATCCCTCGGGGCGTGGACGTCGCGTCGCTGAACGCCGACAAGCCGTGGCGCTACAAGCCCGTGAACTTCCGCGAGGGGGACCCCATCTCCGGCGGCGACATCTTCGGCCTGGTGCACGAGAACGACATCCTGCACTCGCACAAGATCATGTGCCCGCCCAACGTCTTCGGCACCGTGGTCAAGATCTACGGCGCCGGCACCGACAACAACGAGCAGTTCACGCTCAAGGACACGGTGCTGGAGGTGCGCGACGACACTACGGGCGTCACCCACAAGCTCGGGCTCTCGCACATGTGGCCTGTGCGCAAGCCGCGCCCCGTGGCCGAGAAGCTGGCCGGTAACGTGGCTTTGACCACCGGTCAGCGTATCATCGACGCGCTGTTCCCGTCCGTGCTGGGCGGAACGTGCGCGGTGCCCGGAGCCTTCGGCTGCGGCAAGACGGTCATCTCGCAGGCTCTGTCCAAGCACTCGAACTCCGACGCCATTGTGTACGTGGGTTGCGGCGAGCGTGGTAACGAGATGGCTGAAGTGCTAAACGATTTCCCCGAGCTGACGATGACTATCAACGACCGCGAGGTGCCCATCATGAAGCGAACGACGCTGGTGGCCAACACGAGTAACATGCCAGTGGCTGCCCGTGAGGCTTCGATCTACACTGGTATCACGCTGGCCGAGTACTTCCGCGACCAGGGCATGAACGTGTCGATGATGGCTGACTCCACGAGTCGTTGGGCCGAGGCTCTTCGTGAAATCTCGGGTCGTCTGGGTGAAATGCCTGCTGATAGCGGTTACCCGGCCTACCTGGGTGCTCGCCTGGCTGCTTTCTACGAGCGTGCTGGTCGCGTGGCGTGTCTGGGCAGCCCCAAGCGGGAGGGTAGCGTGACTGTCGTGGGCGCCGTGTCGCCTCCCGGTGGCGATTTCTCGGACCCTGTGACGGCTGCTACGCTGAGTATCGTGCAAGTCTTCTGGGGTCTGGACAAGAAGCTGGCCCAGCGCAAGCACTTCCCGTCCGTGAACTGGCTGATTAGCTACACCAAGTACATGCGCGTGCTGGAGCCGTTCTTCAACAAGATCGACCCGGAGTACTCGACGCTGCGCACCAAGTGCCAGGAGATCCTGCAGAAGGAGGACAACCTGACGGAAATCGTGCAGCTGGTCGGCAAGGAGTCGCTGTCGGAGGACCAGAAGGTGATCATGGAGGTGGCCAAGATCATCCGCGAGGACTTCCTGCAGCAGAACGCCTTTTCGGACTACGACTTCACGTGCCCGCTGGTCAAGAGCGTGGGCATGCTGCGCTCGATCATCCTGTTCTACAACCTGAGCCAGAAGGCCATCGCCGACTCGCCGCCCGACGCCAAGGTCACGTGGGCGCAGATCAAGACGTCCATGAACCCGGTGCTGCAGAAGATCATCCAGACCAAGTTCCAGCTGCCCAAGCAGCCGGAGGCCGAGCTCAAGGCCTTCTTCAGCGGCCTGGACGAGGAGGTGGAGCAGGCGTTCCAGACGCTGTCGGACTAAGCGCAACACGCAGCTCACTGTACAGGGCGGGAGGGTGTCGAAGCTGCACAGCGTCAAGGTCAAGTTGCATTTGTTCGAGGTCGGTTAGCTAACTTGGATCGCCTTATTTCCAATTCCAAGGTTTCGTCCATCGTCGCACACAGACCCAAGTCAAAATAAACAAGGAGGGGATTTTGAGCAGCAAAATGAGGCGTTGTTTTACTGAGCGAGGGTTCTTTTCCGGTTAGTAGGATGACGGCATCTGATTCGCCTAAAAACGAGTCAGAGGTTACGTTGGCGGCATTCTCCCGCCTCAAGCAAGGGCTCACTTATCCAGCACCTTCGCGCTCCCGCAGCATGGGCAACAAACCCTCCACCGAGCAGACAACCCCCCACCGGGACGCGCCCACCCCCACGCGTCTGGCGCCCAAATACCCGCGACGCAAGGGCGGCGGAACCGGGTACGGACGAGGCTCGCTCTAATCGTGTGGAGACCTCTAACGGTTAACGTGCAGTACTTTACTCTCTGATGCCAAAAGCAATAGCAGGTCGCCTACGGCCAGCGAGCAGCGAGCAGGTACGGACGTTGCTGAACTGAAGTTGCAGCAGTGGGGGGAGGAGGAGGGGGAGGGAAGAATTAATTCGTTGTCTTGTGTTACGTTGCAGCTCCGCCGCCGCAGGAGCCGCCTGCGTCGCCGTCCAACTCGACGGCGTCGACCCCCACGGAGGACCAAATTATCTCCAACTGGAAGCTATTCAATGATCTGGAGAACCGGGAGGAGGCCGAAGTGGTGAGTTGGCAATTGTTTTATGAATTGGTTGAAGCACCAAGTTTTTGTTTTGTTTTTGACGCATTTATTTCATTGTCCATTGCTGTCTGTCTGTAGCTGGAGCTGTCGCTGTTCCTGGACGCTCTGGTGAACTACATTCCCGGACTGGACGATGGCAAGCAGAAGCCCCCGGAGATCCCCCACCCCGTCTCCCAGCAGGAAATGGGCAGCATCGACATCGCCAACATGTACGTGCAGGGACACGAGCTGGACGACGTCATCACGCTCAAGAACGTGGAGGACCTCGTCGACTCGTGCCGCAATGGACGCAAGATCCCGCGCAACGTGGTGGTGCGCGTGATCAACGAGGCCACGGCGCTGTTCCGAAAGGACCCGACCATGGTGGAGTTCCAGATCGCGCCTGCGAACCACATCACCGTCATCGGAGACTTGCACGGACAGCTGGACGACCTGCTTCTGATCTTCCGTGAGAATGGGCTGCCGTCGGAGAGCAACCCGTACTTGTTCAACGGCGACTTTGTCGACCGTGGCGACCGCGGCGTGGAGATCGCCATCATCATTTACCTGCTCAAGCTGCTGTACCCGCGTCACGTGCTGCTGAACCGTGGCAACCACGAAGAGAACTCGATCACCCAAGTGTTTGGCTTCATGAAGGAGTGCGAGGTCAAGTACGACCGATACGTCTTCGACCTCTTCTGCGAGAGCTTCCGCTACCTGCCGCTCGCCACGCTCATCGACGACCGGGTGCTCGTGGTGCACGGCGGCATCCCCCGTGAGAACATTCTGCTCAAGGAATTGAACACGCTTGAGCGTGCCGGATACGACCTCACGCGGTATCGCACGAAACCCAAGAGCCGAAAGGAGCGCGAGCCGCACCGCAAGATGCAGATCATCCGTGACTTGCTCTGGAGTGACCCGAAGGCCAGCAAAGGATACGAAGAGAACAAGCGCGGCGCCGGCACAATTTACGGCCCGGACATCGTACAGAAATTCATGACCAAGAACAAGCTTGCTCTGGTCGTTCGCTCGCACGAGTGCGTCCCGCGAGGTTTCGACTGGCCGTACAAGGAGAAGGGGATGCTGGTTACGCTGTTCTCGGCATCCAACTACTGTGGCAAGGCCAATAACCTGGGCTGCTTTATGCGTATTCCCTCTGGTAAGGACAAACCCGCGTTCTTCCAGTACATGGCGAGCGCGGAAAGTCGCGACATGGCTGTGTCCAACCTGGATGCACTCTTCTCGCTCATCGTACAGTACCGCGCGGACTTGGTAGCGGAGTTTGAGCACTTTGACCAGGAAAAGTCGGGCAAGCTCACGGTCCAGACGTGGGGTACCATCATGGAGGACGTGCTAGACCTGTCTTTGGACTGGAAGGCACTTCAGCCGCTGTTGACTGCGCTGGACGAGGAAGGGTTAGTGCCGTTTTACGACTTCTTGGATCGATACAACGCTGAAGGGGCATTAAGGCGCGCCGAGAGCGAGGAGAACGCTGACCCGGAGCGTGAGAAGCAGCGCAGCGCCTTCAATTCGCTGTACCGCCACCGCTCACGTCTCGAGGCTCTCTTCCGCGTGCTGGACCGCGACGGCAACGGTACCATCTCTGTGGACGAGCTGGAGAACGGCATCAAGCTGCTGAACGAGCACCTACCTCCCGGAACGAAGCCCTTCAGCACCAATGGCATGGACTACATGCGCATGATGGACTTCAGCCACGACAACGAGATCAACATTAACGAGTTCATGGAGGGCTTCCGCATCAACGCGAAGCTCACGGTTCACGCCAAGTGGAAACGCGCGCGCAAGAAAATCAAGGCGCTCAGTGCCATCGGAGCGTTGCGCGGGTTCTCACTGCCCAGCAGCGCGACTGCCGCTGCGTCGGGCGGATCGGGGGTAGCCGTTACTGCGGACGAGGCCGACGAGGAAGCAGAAGCTGACCCCAACTCCCCCGTGTCCGATCCGGAGCTCATGACGGTCCCGCACGCATCCGCGCCTCCGAAGTTCACCCGACATGGTAGTGTGCAGGTCATCGCACCGTCCGCTGCATTGACTGCCCCCGCGGATCTGAACGAGGTCGAGGTGGATCTCGACGAAGGGGCCGAGGAGCACCAGTAAAACAGCAGCGAGATCAAGTTTGCATCTGAAAATATGCCATGCATTGTCCGGAGAGGGTCCTTCTGAGCTGTGTTGCTGCTGTCGGTGCTGTTTTACCTGTTCGTCATGCTTTGCAGGCACTTATCGACCAATCGTCGTCCGTTACGGCCACACATTTTCGCTATCGGAGACCAAGCAGACATGTCCTCGGATGATGCGTGTTCCCGTCTGCCAAGCGTGTTGGCCATGCCCAAGGTGGTGCGTGACCTGCTGTGGACTGTCACGAGTCCGCATATGCTCAGCGGTGATCGGTTCCCCGTTTTACCGGCAGAATTCGGGGTTGACGCTCTGAAATTCGATGGGGTCATCGACTGGCTCAACGCCCTTGTGGAGGACCCAGTGCCATTGTTGACGTTCTTGCAAGGTAAACGAGGACTGCTTGCTGGGGATTGAGGTGGCGATTGCACACTAACTGAAGCGATGCGGGGGTCTGCAGAAACGACAACGAGCGGTCGGTCCTTGGCGCTGGGCGTCTACTTCTCGACGCTGCTTGAGTTCTGGCTGCGCTTCTGTCCGCGCCTCGGGGTGGAGAAGATGGAGATTGGCAAGCAGATTGTGTCGTCCACGAACAGGACGGTGGGCCAATTGAAGTTCCTCTTTCGATGCAATTTTGAGAAGACTGGGGAGGTTGGTGACAAGCAGCGAGACTTCCATGTCGAGTCGTCAGTCAAGTTCTTCTTACTTAACCCCATTGACAGCGGTGCACATGGGGATATCGATGGTGGAAAAGATGGGACAGAAAGGGAAAATGGCTACGTGCCGCTGGAGCAGTATGTTGGACCTCATCTTGGAGAAAACTTGGCGTGGCGAGTGCAAGAGGTGGATCGGAAGCTGGCCATGCGTCGCGGAGAGAGTGTACGCGCGTGGTTGGACGAGAATTACAGCGACAGCGTGCAGTCGCACATCGTCCTGCGAGGATACTTGTTCGAGCCGCTCCAGTACTTTGTTTCGACATCGGAAACGACTATTGCCCACGACTGGCAATTCCATCGGAACCCTGCCAAACTCACACAAGGCGCAAGTGGATTCAATCCGAACGTCGCAACGGATCACTTGCGAGGATGGTGGACGACCGACATGGAGTCGGACTTGCTTGCTAAAGTGCGAGCGAACAATCAGGCAGCGCTAGGTGAAAGTCGCTTTGTGATCTTGCCCAAGCTACACTGGCTGTGTCCAGTGGTCGCTGCGGAGGACAAGGGATCTGGTCAGGTTATTGTCGCCGGTGATAACAGGTTGGATATCCCGGAAGTGGAAGCTCTAACGCTCGAGGAGTTAATAGTATTTGTGCGAGAGCATTTTCAAAACGTTGCAGCATCAACCGATACCAGCAAACCTGGCGGGGTAGCAATGCCATTGCTGGTGGCCGAAATCGTACGTTGCCTGGAAGAGGTTGCTGAAGACGGTCCCCAGTACTGGTACGAGCTATCTCGGGGGTTCATTCTGGATCCCAAGTGCTGGGATCCATCTCCTTTGTGCCATGAACCCGTTCGTTTCAGGCGCACTCTTCGAAGAAATGTTGCAACTGGAAATGGAGAGCGCGAATATGAAATACGTCGTCATGATTGTGCAGATGAAGGCTTTATCAAGCCAGACGTGGATGAAACCGCTGCCCCAGAGCAGACACAGCATACGTTTACTGACCCTGCTAGTGTTGGTCCACGTGAACTTTGCCAGGAGCTCGTATCGGTGCTGAGCACTGATGACGTTCTCTTTACCCACGCTGATTTGAAGAGATCGACGCGCGAACTTTTCCTATGGAGAAGACTGAATTGCGGTGGCGACGAGTCTGCGTACCTCCGTTCGTGTCTGGAGTCGCTTATCCTTGGTTCCGATGGTTCGGAGCATGCTCGACGGATAGGTTACCTGCTGCTGGACGTTTTCGATAGACTACACCGTGAGTTTGGCTCGGATGAACCAGACGATTCTCTCTCAACAGCATGCTCGGATTGGGTGGCGCTCCTCGCTGACGTTGCTCGTGATTCGAGACGGTGGGAGTTCCTCAATCTCGTTCTACGAGCTGTCGACCTGGCGTTGAATACTGCTGATCTCATGCAGTGGGGAGGGTCAGAAAAGACCGGCAAGCTCGGTTTCCTGGACAGCCTCCTTGCTGCTCGCAACCCTCGGTGGAATGCTGTTGTGGTTGAAGTGATTCGTGTGTTTCGTATTGGCGAGCTTGTACCAGACCACCTGAGACTCTCAACGGAGGACGCACGAAAAGTTCAGAACATCTTCAGTGATTATGTAGACCAGTCCGATTGGCAAAGTGCTGAGCGACTTGCTACTGTGGCGCAGGATCGCGATATGATCCAAACGCTCTTCAAGCACCTCTCACTTTGCAATATGACAAAGGCACTCAAGCGATTGCAAAAGATTGCTGTTGGATTTCAGAACTGCAGTGCTTTATTGAAAGCACAACTTGCTGGACCCTTTGCAACGGATGATATCCCGGATACTATCGACCATGCGAAGAACCGATCTCTGAATGAGAGCAATACACCTGAATTGAAGTGGAAATACGTTGATTCTCTCGGAGAAATTGAAGAAGTAGTTCGACAACTGAAGAAGCGCGAGTCGACCGTCCACACTGAAGGGAAATGCGACGAACAAGCAGTTGCTCGGAACATGTTGGTTGGGATTGACTGCGAATGGCGGCCACAATTTCTGGCGAAAGCTTCGCCCTCTCACGGTGCCTCTCGAACTGAAAATGCCGCCCGAAGTGAGATATTAAGCAATCAACTCGACGAAGACCAGGCAGGCTTAAGCCTTTACCAACTAGCGGTTGGAGACATCGTTTACGTGATTGACGTTCAAGTTCTCGGAGCAGCAGCCGCAGCGCCTTTAAGCTTCATCTGGAGACCTTTGTCTCGGCTCATGCTGATCGGCTTTTGTGTGTCCAGCGACATTCAGAGGATTAAGAACTCGTTTCCTGTGCTTTTTGACGGCACAAACAGCACTCCTTTGCTACTGGAGCTGAAAGAGCTCGCGTTGTCCCGGCACGTTCCGGCTAAACACTGGGGGCTGTCACGACTGTACCGTGCGTGTCTTGGAGAGCAGGTGGATAAAGAGCAACAATGCTCCGACTGGGGTAGCCGCCCACTGTCTACCAGCCAGCTCGAGTACGCAGCGAGAGATGCGTACGCCGTTCAACGCCTTTCCTTGCACCTGCTGGCGGACGTGAACTTTGTCAAGGCTGGCGCTGAAGATCGCTCCATAGGTGAGTGCGTCAGAGAGTTTATGAAGTGCTTCGACGCCAGCCGCAATGTTTCGCATTCGTGGTCGATGGCGTCAGCCTCCCAACCGCTTGGAAAGCAGCATGTCCAAGCGGCATTGCGAGCGCTTGGACTGGAGGCTCGATTCTTGAAATGTGAAAAGAGAGAACAGGAGGGGGTACTAGTCAAGAGCATTGCTTTACTCGTTCGGAGGGAGAAACTAGTGAACGCACCAAGACGCGTCATGTATGCGGTGGCTGTGCTACCGCTGGATCGATCCATCGACATGCAGGCTCTCGGAACTGTCCTAGGAGCAGACCCTGCAGACATTTCGTTAGCTGATCAAGAGGTGCGTCGTACGCTATGGATTGTGGTGATTGTTTCTGATCTCACTAATCTACTTGATGCTTGCTTTTGTGTGTGTGATGTAGACGCTAGTGCGAGTGTTTGGCTACTCGCGAGGATGTCTGGGACCTATCGGTTTACGAGAGCAGCAGGCCACACGTGTTATCGTCGACAATTGCCTCTGGTCCGAAGCTTTTTTGCTCTGTGGTGCTGGAGTACGTGACGAGGTCTATGCGATTTCTCCACACGTGCTCACTGCAGCCGTAGACGCGTTGGTCGCCTGCATTTCCAGATAAAAAAAACGTTAAGACACAGTCAAACGAACGTCTTGGCCTTTGGTCAACTTCTTGGACCAAATGTAGGCCAAATTTAGACGTCGGTCCTTTTGTGTTTTGTGCATCCCCAAAACTCTCTCTCGAAGTTCAGTTCACGAAAGGCAACATCGCGACACATCGGACTATGAACAAGGCGGCGATCCTGGCGACGGTGGCGCTGGCGCTCTCGGGCGTCTGGGCGCGCGCGGAGGCGGACGAGGCCACGCTGCGCATGGCGGTGACCAAGCAGCGGAGCGCCGAGGAGTGCGACGACAACTGCGAGCGCGACTTCATGCCCGTGTGCGGCTCGAACGGCGTCACGTACGGCAACGACTGCTTGCTGGACTTTGCGCACTGCGAGGACTCGAGCGTGGCCAAGGACCACGACGGCAAGTGCATCAAGAAGCTCTGAGCAGGCCCAGCAGTGGCCGTAGGTATGGAAAGAACGGGGTCTCTTCCGTGTCAAATACAGTTTTGTGTACATTCCGAGTTGTTGCTACGTCGATACTTTGCACCCGAAATACGCAGGCAGAGCACTTGGCTCCCAGCCTGGAGACGCAATGTGGATATGTCGGTTGCTTCGGAAGCCCAGGAGATGACTGTAGCAGTAGCTGCATACGAGGAATTAAACTAGATAAATAGATTGGTCACATTTGGAAAAACGTAAGTAGACCCGAACCTAATTATAAGTAGGCGAGGAATTTCAGATGAGACCGCTGAGCAGATTAGCAGAAGAAGACAAACAACTAAAACATGTAAGTAGACAGTTTTTTGTTGAATTGATCATGCCCTCTGTGTGGCTACAGTTTGCCTGCTGCTAGTACATGTATCCGCGGCGATGCTGGCAAACGCATGTGCCTTGAGCTTCGCTTTCCTGAACTCAGGCGACAAGACTGGAGCAGGCGCAGCGGGCTGCACGAAATTACGATCGGAGTTCTGCGGAACCGAAACTCGCTCTTACAAATTGTATGGAATAGTTGGTATTCTATGAAAAGACAAACAACGTTATTGCAAACGTTTTTAATGGTCTTTTTCATACTGAAGGCGTATTCAACCCTTAGATGTGATATTGAAGATGAACGTTCTGTTGCTACATGTATGAAGCTGTTTACGCTTCGTATTCTGGAAAAAGAAGATGATCAGGAATATCCCATGGAGTCGAAACCAGCGCCAATACAGCATTCAGGACCTCTTGTTCGATGATATCAGCCTTTGTGAGCTCATCTTGCACGTCACTGTTCTCGGTACCAGCAGTAGCCACGGCGTCACGTACTACGTGCTTCGAAACCATGTAAACTTCAAAAGGTTGGCGCTCGGGACTCAATTCCAACTTCGCGACGGCGGAGTTGTGGACAACAGCGACTTATTCCTCGCCTTTCCCTGTAGTTTCAGAATGAGGAGATCGTGCATCGGATCTCGCACAAACGAGCAGCATTCCCAGCGTGCAGAACCAACCATATCGTCGTATGAGAGACGGCGTTGCAGGGTCTCAGTGATGGCAAGATGGTTTGACCAAAATACGTCGTAATAAACGTGTATAAACCCTTTTAGATGTTTTATTCAATTTAATTCGCGAAAAAATGAAAAATACCAATCGATAACAAATTGAATCAATGATGAGCGCGTACGACTCGCACATTATCGGGCGTAAACACTTCACTGGAGTCGATAAATAAATACTAGTAGGGGGTGACGCCTTTAACCACGTCGCTGTCGCTGTCATCGTCACCCGTCACGTCGATGATATCGGGACGGACCAACGAAGCCACTAGTGACGTCTAGGTCGGCCGGGTGGTAGGACACTTGGCAGCGATTTTTGAGACCTCGACAGAGATATCGGCAATGCCGACGGGGAGGTTCGAGAAGTGGCGGCAGATGCGAGCCAGGGGGGGGTCGTATCCAGGGGGACGCGGAGAGCAAGTAGACGTCGCACTTTTAAATCTGGAATGCTACTGAAGTTTACTTATCCAGCGAACACGGATCTACTTACAAATGCGACCAATCTACTTATCTAGTTGAGTTCCTCAGCTGCATACTGGAGTGACGTTTGCGAAACGTACGAAGTATTCAAGAACGCTTCATTTCGGATAGCTGATTTCGATAGCCAGACTTGGGATCAGCTGTGATTATATAGATAGTCAGCGCACCCGACATCTAAAAAAAAACATTTCAGGAGAGAGCAAGCTCCACATTCAATTTGGTCTGGAATATCAGTCCGGAACGTTTACGACTTCCGATCCCCCGGATCTGCTGGCATTCTCACGCGATCTGCGATTCCCCAACCGCCAGCTATCTCAACAAAGTAGGGTACGTACTTGTTGGTGCATTGCAGGTGGATCAAGTACGATCCAGCCTCACCACTCAGGGTGCTTTGCTTTAGGCTGGGAGGACCGCTGTAAGCTGCCGCATCGCTGAAATTACTATTTACTCTTTCAGAATCGATCTCGTTGACACTCATCAGCCACTCGATTGTGTAGATATTGGGACGGAAACTGCAGCGTTGACATTATTTTTTACTCTTCCACAACCCGCTCATCGATTTAAACTAGGGCTTTGCGAAAGCTGAGATAGGATAACGATCATGAAGAGCTTCGTGCCCGCGTGATTCATGGACTCGGCCCGTCCCGGGCCGAGTCCATGAATATCACACGTGCCTGAACTCTAACTCCACCTACTAGACGGTCGCTCACATAGCAATAATGCTTTTGGAAAGGCAGTGATATTGCTGGGTCTCCGCCGTCATAACTTACTCTACGGAGCACTGACCTTTCCATACCGTTTCTACGAAAGCTAACTCGACGACATGCATCAAATATGTACTGGTATTGTTGGTCGACTTAGGACTCGAGATGGCCCCGCAACGCCCCTCCTGGCAAGCTACATACTACTACAGCCACTACGGTCAAAGCGGTGTAAACGTCGTGTGTCGCGACTGTATGTTGTGCGAAAGTTGACTGTGGTACAAGCAACTTTTTTTGGACGAATTGATCTGTCCATACAGCTCGTCTAGCTGTCCTCCCAGGATAAAAGCTTGTTTGCAGGTTTCGTGTCGTGGGACGAAATAGTCTTTTACGTATGCCCCATTAAGTACGAATTAGTCTTATGAACAGCTGTTTTTGCTGCTAACTACTAAGTACGCGATTCCATTAGTGACTTGAATTTGTATGTGAGCGATTACATCAACGCCCCAAAACGGCAAATTTAGACGAAAACCACAATATTGACCTTAATAAAAATCATATCCAGCGTTAGCGGTGAAAAAGGTTGATTTGGTGTTGAGTGTCGACCAAAGTTGGCAGGGTTGGGTGAGGGCTCACTGAGACTATATGCAAAGAAATAAATTATATGCGGGTACATAACGAAAACAGTAACAACACGCAACGGTTAGCATCAACAAATACGTTATTAACTGTAAAATCGTAAATATATTTTCCGAAAATATATTTATCGGGTTCCCTGACCGCGGGTGCTCCGGCCCAGCGGGCTCTCGCACGGCGGGGGCGCTCAGCGGTGTGCTCGGCGTTGGGTGGCTTGAGGGATATGCACCATTCGGTACCCAATCAGCGTCGCTCCTCGATTTGCAGGCCCTCACGGCAAACTTGGCCTCTTTGCCGTCAACGCCACATTTACCGTTTTCCGTTTAGCGTTTACAGTGAGCCGGTGGGAATAAAAAAACGATGTCACGGTAAAAAAATCACGCTAAATCCTTTGCCGTTGCCGTTTACAGTGCACCGTTGGAGATGCTCGTCTTCACGGTAGCCTCCGCTGTCCTACATAATACCTCTGCGGACGCTCATTTTAAAAACGACTCCGTACATCAAACCGAATCGTTTATCTAATCTGCTATCCCATCACATGATGTCAAGGATTTCACGGGCGATTGTACGCACCTGGCTACCTCAGGTGCTGCACCTCACTTTCATTCTTGCTTCCAACAGCGCGAGCCTCCCCGCAAGAAACGAGCGACTCTCGACGATGAACGTGAACGCTCTGGTGATTTCCGCGCTGGTTGCGCTGCTCCAGCTGACCGGTGCGTCCGCTAGGCTTGGAGAAGCACCCGACGACAAGTGCCCGACGCGATGCACCCGCGAGTACGTTCCCATCTGCGGCTCGGACGGAGTCACCTACGCCAACAAGTGTCTGTTCAAGGTCGGGCGGTGCGTCGATCCGTCCCTTTCGGTGAAGCACAAGGGCAAGTGCACGGCCTGAGCGTAAAAGGTCAAGTTGTCTGACGGAGCTAGCGAGCCTATAATAAATTTTCTGCTGACAGTATTTTTTATATTTTAAAATATTTTAATTTGATATTAAAATACCGGTGACCTTTCGGTTTCATGGTATCCCGCGCTCTCTCATTGGCTAACCCCCCATCAGCAGTTCGCGATCGTCGACGTGGCAGCTCGACGCTGAAAATGGCGAAGCTCGACTTCTTCCGGTGCGTGATAGCTCCCGTCCTGCTGACGCGCAGCTCCCCGCACTCCGCCCCCAACTTCTCCCTCGTCTTGCAATTCTCCCCGTCTAACTCCCGTCTCGTAAATCGCTCTGCTCGCCCCAAGACATGTGCCCGAGGACCTGCAGGTGCGCACATACACGGGCAGCGTGTTCTCGCTGCTGTCCTTCGCCGCCATGGGCCTGCTGCTGCTCACCCACTGGGAGGCCTATCGCCAGCAAAGCACCAAGACCACCGTGGTCATGGACGAACACCAGGAGGACCGACTGCGCGTCAACTTCAACGTGAGTCTGCTCAACGTGCCGTGCGCCGTGGCCAGCGTGGACCTCGAGGACCACATGGGCCAGCGCTTCACGAACCTCACGCGCCACATCCGGCACTTCCGGCTCGCATCCGACCGCTCCGCCAATCAGGTGCAGCGTCTGGACGAGCTCGTGATCGACAACCACGAGAAGGGCATCCCCGTCTGGGGCGGCGTCCACCATGACACCGAGGGCGCCAACGTCCACTACTCGACGCCGCTGACGACCAGGAACTTCGACGACTTCATGGCCAAGTACGAGCTCGTGCTGGTCAACTTCTACGCCCCCTGGTGCCCGTTCTGCCACCAGCTCCACCCCGAGTGGGAACGAGCGGCGGCACAACTGCCCGACCACCCCGAGTACAGCGAGATGGTGCGCATGGCCTCGGTGGACTGCACCGACCCGGAATCCGTGTGGCTCTGCCGTCGCGCACACATTCGCGCCTTCCCGTCCATGCTCATCTACATGTACGGCAGCACGTCCACGCGCTACATCTACAACGGGCCGCGCAAGACGGAGCACCTGCTGCAGTTCCTGGACCTGTTTTTCCGCCGTCTCGAGCCGGACGCCGACTTTGCTGAGGAGGTGAACGTCAACAACGACCGTCTCGGTCTGCCACTGCCGATGCGGGTGAACGAGGACAACCTGGAAGGCATTGACTTCAAGAAGCGCCGTCCGTCGAGCACTGTGCAGACTGGGGCGGTGGAAGGGTGCGAGATTTCGGGAAGTATCAGCGTGAACCGAGTCCCCGGCGTGCTGGCGTTCACGGCACGCTCCGACGACGTGTCGTTCAATGCTCAGACCATCGACACTTCCCACGTTGTGAACCACTTTTCCTTCGGTCAGGTGCGGCGTACCGAGAACCTGTTTGCTGGAGGCAGTCACGTACTCGCGGCGCCGTCGAACCGATACCCGCTGGATAGGACAAGCTATACCATCGAGAGTGAGAACGTCACCGTGGAGCACTTCTTGAACGTGAGTGCACCTTGTAGGATTGATCGAGCTGCTCTAGGCACACGTTACTGACTTGTTGCGTTGCTGATTCCGATACAGGTGGTGGGCTTTGACAACCAGGACAACACACGGAAGACGCATCTGCAGCAGCGAGCGTACGAGTTCTCAGCGACCACCACGCAGTACGAGGACAAGACGCCGTCCGCTCTCTTCACGTTTGACATCTCGCCGCTGGTGGTGCAGATCACCACTGACAACATTCCGTTCTACCACTTCATCACGCACCTGTGCGCAGTGATTGGCGGCGTGTTCACCATTCTTGGCCTTGTGGACTCGGGCATTTTCTATGCCATGAACTCCATCAAGAAGAAGCAGCAGCTTGGCAAGCTGTCGTAGAGAGTGGTAAGCTTGTTCACCGTTCTTCGTGCGGTGGATGTCTTACCCATGCAACATGTTGTAGTTCACAAGAATCACGACAAGACAAAACAAAAAACAAGGAAACAACACCAATCTATTTCATTGCAGTGTCCTATTCAGCTAGAAAGACCACGAAGACTGCGACGCTCGTTACCTCGGTCTTTGCGCATCAAGGTAGTACTTGACAGCGTCGAGCTTCCGGAAATGCTGGGTGACCGAGAAGCCCCACACGTAGATATTTCCAATAGCGCAGCCCACTGAGATCAGCATGAGGGGCAGGAACGGGTACCGTGCACCGATACGCGGGATGTACGGGAACACTGCTGCCAGCAAGGCGAGGCCAGCCAGTCCAGCGAGGAAAACCCGCTCGAAGACAGACATTCCCACGGCGGTGACCTTGATGTGCCGCTCCTTGAGCGAATGCTTGAGCAGCGGGACGAGAACGACCTCGGCCAGCAGAGCGTGGCAAGCACCCAGCAGCAACTTGGATCCCTGCTCGGCAGGCGTAAACAGCAGCGGGAAGAGCGAGATGGTAGCGACGCCCGACGCGAACCTGTACAGGCGCATGCTGGCAACGCTATCGGCAGCCATGAGCGCCATCGGGAGTGTCACCTGGAGGATAGCCTTCTCGTGCACGTGGTAGCCCAGCAGGAACGAGCACAGCATGCAGTACGCAAGCGCGCTGGTAAAGAGCGACGAGTCTGGGTACTTCCAAATACTCCGCAGCACCGGCGTCATCATGGCGAAAGTCAGCACCGCACACACCAGCGGGGACACCGTGGGCAGCACTGCGAAGCTCGCCTCCTGCACGAGTCCACCGCTCATCAGCCCCACGCCTTCCGTAGACGTAGGGAAGCCGAGAATCACCAACACCTTGTCGAGGAACGCGTACAGCGCCCAGACGTTCGGTGCCCAGTACGCGTGGCACAGTCCTCTCTGCACGGGGAACAGCCGCGACAGAATCTGCTTCATGCCTGCCACGGGGTCCTCGTGGTCCCACAGAATACTCCCGAACGCGAAGGCGAAGACGGCGAGCACCATCACTCCAAGCTTCACGAAGTTTGCGAAGGAGAAGACGACGTTCCCGTCATGCAGGTCCTGGATGGTCTCGTGCACGTCGGTACTGGAGATCGACCTCTTCCTCAGCAGCTTCCTCTTGGCGTCCTCGTCGCTGTCGGACGACTCGGCGTCCGGCTTCTTCACGTAGCAGTAGTGCCCCAGCAAGTAGATGAAGTAGAGCGGCGCGGCGTACAGGTAGATGTGCTTGAACATGAGCAGAAGCGCGTACAGGAAGGCGCCCTGCAGGTCCTGCTGCAGGCGGAACTTGGTGGCCGACAGGATCAGCAGCCCCAGGAGCATCCCGTTGTACTGGAAGTGGATGTGGTCCACGAAGAGCAGGCCGGCGTCCAGCACCGTGACCAGCATGACCGCGAGTCTCTTGGCCTGGGAGAACGCCCACTCCGTCGTGGTCACGGTCGGCCAGGACGCGCAGTAGGCGTGGAGCGCGTAGAACAGCAGACCGTCCGACGCGATGACGCTCAGGCGCTGGAAGAGCAGCGCCGAGGGCGAGAACACGGGCGCGGCGCTGATGACGAGCATGGACGTGTCCCATGCCGCCGCGGCGAAGCTCAGCGCGTATTCGAAGTAGGCGAACAGCGGCGGGTAGTCCAGCGTCCACTCGCTCGTGCTCTCGTGGTACCAGCGGCGGCGCGGCAGCGCGCGCGTGAGGCTCAGCCAGTTGCGGTGCACCTCGAAGTCCGTGCTGGCGTAGGAGGGCAGCAGCAGCAGCTTGAGCGCCACGGAGAAGAGCCCGAGCGCCACGAGGGGCGCGTCCAGCCGCAGCTTGAGGCGACGCGTAGCTGCTCGGGACGTCATGGAGGAGAGATACACGGTGGCGTCTGATTGGCGGAGACGGAGGGCACTAAAGTGAGGAGATATAGGAGAGTGACGCGCAAGTTGAAGTTTGACCTGCATTCCTTGGGACGTGGCAGGATACCGTTAGGATACCAATGGTATACCATGTTTTTTAGGGTTTGCTTCCCACTGCCAGGGCGCAGGCGGACGAGCGACCAGCTGCGGAGAACCTCGAGGCGAACGCGTCCAAGACGCACAAGGCGGAGGAGCCGGAGGACGTGCGCTACGGCGAAGTGTCCTTCATCCTGCCGGACGTTCCCCAGGCGGACACCAGCAGCGCCGGTCACGTGCGGGCAGAAGTGGGCGCTGATCACGGAGGGAATTCGCGCGAACTGGGAGGTTTGGCTAGCAAATTCAACTTCGGAGTTCTGCAATGACGAAAGCGGCGTCGCGTTTTCTGGAAGCAAGTAATGCAATCCACCGAAGCTGCTAAAATGCCGATGGAGGCTGAAGCTGTAGTCGACCCTTGTCAGCCTTCTATAGCGGCATTTAAGCTTTTATTCCGTTTGTACGCCACTTTCTTCGCTGTCAATAGCGTCCACATGGGCGTGTGTTTCATCAAGTTCTTCGGCACCTTCGCCGTGGTCGAACTTGGTATGGGTGTGAGTAGCCAAGTGGACAAATCCGCGTGGAGGCTCAGCATTCACACATAATGAAGAATTGGTATCCTCGTCGGCGTTTACTGATCAGAACAAACGAGTTGGTTAGATTCCTCTTCCTTGTTTCACATTTGCTGTGCTTGGCTAGCGGGAAAACGGTTTATTACTACGTAATTGTTGACGTGGAGGAAACTTGCACTTGCCGTCTAGTACATGTCTAGCTGTATCGATTGATGTTAAACGGTGTCTTGTTGCAGTGACGCAGATTTGTGTGAGAGGAACGACAGAGAGTACCCAACAAGCGTGAGAATGCAACCGAGTTGACTAGCGGAGCGCATCTGGTTGATCTCGTGGTCGTTGTCTGTGACGACCGAGAGAGCAGAGCTTGGCTCAGTTTTCAGAATATACTCCACCGATTTCACCGAATAGTGGACGTACCGTAGTTCCACAACTTGGTCTCGGTGTCACTGAGTCGCATTGTCTCCGTGCAGTACTTCTCACCCAGATCGAACGCTATGCACTGAGCCAGGGAAATCGAAGCCGTCAGGAACTAAACAACAAAGCAGAAAAAAACAAATACTGACTGAAACTTACATCTTTGATTGTCAGTCGCTGGAAATCACCAACGAGCGCTAGTCCGATGGGAATGTAGAGCAGGAACGCGATCAAGAACAGCGTTGTGAGCACCACCTGGATGTAAAACGTGCGCTCCGTACTCGACTTGTACACAGTCCACGGGCTGACGATAGTATACGATTTGGAGGCCTCTGGCTCCGTCGTGTAGCCGGAGACCTTGTTGCGATGCGAGAGCTTGTAGCTTGTGATGGTCTAAAGAAGCTCAGACAGTACAACACCCAACACCTCGATCAGTAAGTAGTTGGGGTGAAAAGGAGGATCAATTGGCCACATACATTGAGAATCAGCGCGACCGCTTCCAGCACAAAGAACCAGTACGCCGCATACTGGTGGACATCCGGGTAGCTCGTCGTACTGAAGAAGGCCAGAATAGGTAGCCCAAACGCCGACAACACGCCAATCACCCGCACAACTTTGCAGTATTTGTTGATGGAGGCCGCACTCGCGTCCGTCTCCTTCTCCAGCAACTCGCTTTGGAACTGGTAATTGGCGAACCACGTCAGGATGAGAGAGATACCGACAGTGGTGAGCCCCGCGCAGAAGACAGCGTAGCCCGGCATGTCTGTCACGCAGTTCAACCACACAGTTACTGCTAAGGAGATTGCTTCATGACTTCGTTAGGCAAAGGTGCTTTGACGAACCTCTGCCTGTATCGGAGAGATACGGCCACGTCAGTCCTCCAAGGTACTTGTCCTTCGCTTTGGCGACAGACACGCACGTGATCAACGTTGCTATCACCACGATAGTGGCCGCAACGGGTGCGACCCGAGTACCGACCGTGAACAGCAGCGCCATCCTGTTGCTTGTACCTCGGTAAATACAAAAGCTGCCACAGTAGCTCCTCGTTTCCAGGGAGTTTGGAAGTGGCACCGCGTGTACGTCAGTCAGAGTCAGCTCGGTTCCGTTCAGCTAACTCCGCCCGGCATGCGGCCAGATCGCGAAACCACCTGCCGGGTTGTGACGCAGCATGCGGTACGTCCTCTGGTAATTCACGAAACGGGTCACAGTTGCAGCTGGACGCACAGGTCCTGCCAGTTGATGAGTACAGCATCAACCTGAAACAAGCCATAGCCAAGAAATGCAAAGCAATTTCAACGCATTACATAGTCGTTAAACGGTGTCGTCTTGTAGCGACTCGCTGTTGTGTGAGAGGAACGACATCGAGTACCCGACCAGCGTGAGGATGCAAGCTAGTTGACTGGCCGAACGCATTTGATTGAGTCCGTGTGCATTGTCTGCGGCAAACGTATTCAAGATAAGTCGGCGTGCTGGCAGTACATGGAGCAATGCCAGGACGCACCATAATCCCAGAGCACAGTCTCCGCATCGTTGAGCTTCATCGTGTCGGTGCAGTACTTGTCGCCCAGGTCGAGATCCAAGCACTACATGCAGAACCAGAAAATCGTTAGATGAACCGCAAAACCCGAGCCGCTACGGCTCCCGAACGTAACTTACATCTTTGATGCTGAGTCGCTGAAACTCGTCGATAAGGGCCAGACCGACCGGGATGTAGAGAATGAATCCGATCCAGAACAGCATCGTGAAGATCAACTGGATGTAGAACGTGCGCTTCGTACTCGAATTCGATACGTTCCACGGGTTGAACACATTCGTTAATAATGGCGGTGCCTCAGACTCCGACGTGTAGTAGGGATTGCCAGCATAGGTTAGGCGAGCAAGCTTGAAACTCGCAATGGTCTGCAGTAAGTCCGTCGTCAACTAGCTGAGTGAGTGTTTCGGCCACGGTTGCTAACTAGCAAGCAACAGGTGAGTACGTACATTGAGCACCAATGCGATAGCCTCCAGCACGAAGAACCAGTACGCAGCGTACATGTGGACGTCCGGGTAACTCGTCGTACTGAAGAATGCAAGCACCGGTAGTCCAATTGCCGAGACGACGCCCAACACCCGCACGACTTCGCAGTACTTGCGAATGCTCTTCCCGTACAAGTTCTCCGCGTGCTCTTGTCTCTCTTTCTCGATCAACTCCCTCTGGAACTGGTAGTTAGCGACCCACGTCAAGATGAGAGCGACAGCCACGATCGATAGACCAGCACAGAAGACCGAGTAGCCCGGTGCATCTACAGCGCCATCACAAATACAAAATAGTGAGTAGGTTAGCAGCTTAACCGACGCATTAGGTCCACCGACCCGAGCTCACCTCTGCCTGTGTCGGAGAAGTAGGGCCACGAGAGTCCACCGAGGTAAATGTCCTTGGTCTTGGCCAGAGATACACAGGTCACCAGCGTCACGACCACCACTGTGGTGGCCACGATGGGGGCGATCCGCGTCCCGATTGCGTACGGCACGACCTGCATCTGCTGCTGCTGGTTGCTATGACGCGGAGACAGCAGGCGCTGGTAACTTTCCTGCAACGGGGAGTTCGGAAGTGGCATGGCCTGGACGTTCGCCTGCGTTTCGCGACGATGTCGTCGTGCCGTCGAGCTAACTTCCTGTCCAGACGTGGGGGCAGATCTCCAGCTCCAAGCGCCTCCCTGTGCGTAACGCAATGCAGCACATGGCTACCTCCACATCAACTTGAGAGTCAGCGTGCACATGTATTCACTTCAACCTATACAGTACACCGAACCAAGTACCTTTATCGGAGACGGTCAGCGCTTCTGGTGGTTGACGACGCGCATGACGATCAGCGTGGCCAGGCGCATCACCAGCACAATCCCCACCACCACAGCGACCGAGCGAGTGGTGTCCTCACGACGCGCGCCGAAGACTTCGTCAATGTACGAGGTGAGCGGGATGTTGGCCACGGAGGGAGGCGCGGCCGTGAGCGGTTGGCAGCCCAGCGGCCAGCCCGAGACGTCGATCGTGGTGTTGGCGGCAGCAGCCTCGGCGATCTGCTGCAGTTGCTCGTCCGGACAGTCGCCAAGCACGAGCGCCGTGAGCACCTCGAACGTGTAGCGGTGCGGCACGAGCTGGAACAGCCATTTGTATCCGTCCGGGATGCTTGACACGGGCGGGTTGTAGCCCATGAACATGAGGAAGATCGAGTCGAAGAGCGCTCCCCACACGGCGGCGAGCTCGATGCTGGGCATGGCGAACGTGAAGAACTGCCCGAAGTACGTCTGGAACAGGATGTGCAAGGTCAGGACCAGCCAGTACACAACCACCTGCGAGAAATCGCCATACGACGAGAAGCCTGCCATCGGGTAGAACACGCTCACGAAGATCATCGAAGCCACGGCAGCATAGGGAATCTCCACTAGCGACGACGCTACAAAGTACCACAGAGCGCTATACGTCTCGGAAGCGCGCTCACGGTAGTACGGTCCGCGCTCTTCGAACGCCAATGGCAGCACGTGGACGTAGGCTCCGACGCCTAAGAAGCACGTCGAGAAGAAGATCAGCCCTACCGCGCCGTTAGCGCCTTGGTACGTGGTGAAGACGTTGCTGCCCGAGTACACCAGCCCAAACATCAAGCCAAGAGTCAGCGCAGTCACCATTCGCGTGAACGTGTAGAACGGAGTGCGCCAGTACAGCCGCCAGAACCGCCGCATGAGCATCGTGAACTGCAGTCCGTCGCTTGCTGCCCGGCGTTGAGCGAACGTCACAGGTGGCAGGCGATCCGATGGCATGAACACTCCAGGCGCAGCACGCTTAGAGTCGAGACGCTGCTTCAGGCGGCTAGACTTGTACACTGCAACGAAGTCCACACTGTCATCGTGATGCTGTCGAGAGTACTCTGAGCTTACCGAGGAATTTAAGGATGCATCCAGTTGTTGGAGTCGAGGGTTCTTCCTCGTAGCTGGCGCAGGACGTCTAAACTTCACAGGCAGCGACGACTGCGGCTTAACTTTCTCGACACCAGCACCAATAACATCTAGCATCCACGTGGCCGGGTTGTCTCCCGGCTTGAAAGCTGGCGCACTACGCGGTAGCCCAAGTCCTTGGAAGTATTTAACCAGTGTTTCACCATTGCGACCCAGCTCACCGAAGTACACAGGTTCGCCGCCACGCTGTAGAAGGAGGAGGGTGTCGAAAAGCAAGAACACTTCCGTGGACGGCTGATGAATGGTGCAAATCACGGTGCGTCCGGAGTCCGCCACATTGCGTACGCCATCCATGAGCGCCTTTGCTGCGCGGGCATCCAACCCACTGGTAGGTTCATCCAAGAACAACACACTGGGTTGTGCAGCGAGCTCCACTCCCAAAGTCAGCCGCTTGAGCTGCTCACTCGAGCTGCCGCGAATGAGTTGGCCAGCGACGTCGTTTAAACCGAGCAGGTCCAGACATTCGTCGACAATCTCTTCGACCCTTTCAGGAGCTACCCGGTCGCCTTGACGGAGATAAGCCGAAAACTGCAAGGCCTCACGGAATGTGGAGGCGTCGGAATGCACATCGTTCTGCTCACAATAGCCCGTGCACCGGCGCACCGCAAGTTCTGTAGCATCCACGCCGTTGAGCAGCACGCGACCTCGTAGTGTGGGTGCACCATTCTTCTTGTTGTTGTCTGCTTTGCCACTCTTACGCCCGGCGAGAACATCCATGAGCGTAGTTTTCCCAGCTCCCGTAGAGCCCATGAGTGCTGTCATCGTACCGGGAACCGCGTAACCTGTGACACCCTTCAGCAGCTCTCGGGTCACCATTTCCTTGCTCTTGCCCGCATTGTCACGAGAATCCACCGCCACAGGACGACCCGGGACTCCTTCAGCACCACGTTGCCCAGCAGGGTCCACAACAGCATTTGCGGGGACCGTGATGCTGTACCGTAGATCTTGGAAAGCGAGCGTGACAGGAGGTACATCCCACCGAGGCGCCAAGCGCACCA
Organism: Phytophthora pseudosyringae; assembly: GCA_019155715.1. NCBI lineage: Eukaryota > Oomycota > Peronosporomycetes > Peronosporales > Peronosporaceae > Phytophthora > Phytophthora pseudosyringae. The sequence goes on from JAGDFM010000318.1 coordinate 39,107, forward strand.
TAATGTCTTCCGGGTTGGTGCGGAGTCCCTGGGAGGCAATGAAGGAGTCATTCGAGTCGCCATCTTCACCCAGCACAGCAAGATCGTTGCGGTCACCAGGTAGCTGAAAACCAGTCAGGTCGCTCTCCAGCAACTCGTCTGCATCTCCATGAGGCGTGGACAGCATGGCGTACGATTCCTTGGGCTGTCTCGGCGTCGAGATAGACGTATCCGACATTGAAGCAGGCAGTGGCGGCGGCAGTGTTGGAGTGGATTCATGACGGCAGTATTCCAGCATCACGTACGACAGAAACATGCTGGCAACGTACACGGTCGTGAGGAAAACGATTCCCAGCACCACCCACTTGGGGTCATCAGGAATGTCGTACAACCCGAGCGAGTACTCGCCCAAAGTTTGCCCCCCGTACGCCTCGCAGTAGTTAATCCCACCGTACTCGCAGACATCAAGCTCACTGCTGCGGTACTGGCTCACTAGAATTCCACGAGTCGTCCACGCGAGAGGGTTGCTCCAATAGATCCACCGCATGGCCGACGGAAGTTGTTCACGAGAGACAGCGAAGCCAGCGAAAAGGATGAAGAACAGCAGTGCCAAGGTGGACGCCGGTTGAGCCACATGTAGCGTTGAGCAAGCAGCGGACAGGAAGAAGTATTCTCCAACGAAGACCAGCACTGTCAACAGCATGTACAGCTCAAACACCAGAAACTGCTCCGCCGTTGCGATAAGGCCACCCATCCAGTAGACGAGAGAGCCAAAGACCAGAGCTTCAGTGATCGCAAGTGGTAGCTGGCTGGCACTCGAGGCTAGCACGTAGCTGGACGTGCGGTAGAAGTTGGCGCCACGGTGCTTGTAGAAAACTTCACGAGCATCGAAGAACGGCGCTAACGTCGCCGACTGACCAAGTCCAAGGAAAAGTGCACACGAGAAGACCACCCCCAACGTCACTTGCGAGTCAGCCAGGTCCATGCCATAGTAGATTGACCCCACCATCAAGCCGACGAGTAGATCCAGTAGAATTCGCCCCACGAAGAAGACCTTGTTGCGTGTAAACAGCCGCATCTGTCGCTTCATTACAGTCCACGAGCTGCGCAAGTAGCTCTGTCGGAAGGCTGGAACCCGCAGCAGCGCTTCTTGGTCAAAGTAGAGCCCTCTCTCGCCGTTTCTGCTGTGCATCTGGCTGTAAGCCTCCGTGTCGTTGTCGAGGTGGTCCAGCTCTTCCACCATCGCTTCGTACATTGGCGACATGATCCACAAGTCTGCAAATTCATTGGCACCTCGGGGGTGACGGCGGCTCCCAGGCATTGGTGCATGAGCTTGTTCGTACTGGATCTGCTGCGGAGATGCCAGGTCACACAGGAAGTCAGCGAGGCCCCGTCCTGGAGGGCAAACGAAGCCCAATGCCTCGAAGTACGCTTGGATATGAGCACGTGGCCCGTGGTAGAGCACTTCACCTTCGGCCAGCAGTAGCACGTTATCGAAGAGTGCCAAAACTTCAGGCGCAGGCTGCTGCAGCGATATCACCACAGTCTGGCGCTGCTGCCTAGCCAGACGGCGCTGTGAATTTACAACATCGTAAGCGGCAGAGCTGTCCAGCCCCGTCGTGATCTCGTCCATCAGCGACACAGCATGCGGACCGAAAGCCATCTCGCCAATAGTCACGCGCTTCTTCTCCCCCCCAGAGACGCCACGCATGCGATCATCCCCCACGATGGTGCCTTGGCAGCGTGTCAAGCCGAGCTCTCGTGTCACCGTCACCGGGTCTCGTTCGCCACCGAGATACGTGGTAGGAAGCGCCAGTGGGTACTCGGAAGCTGGCGACTTGTACACGGCTCCAACAGGCTTCGCGTCGGTGTTGATGGCGCAGCACTCGAACGCAAAGTCCAGCGTCTCCTTCACGGTCATCACTGGCAGATGGGTGTCTTGCTGTGGGACGTACGTCACGCACTGCGGAAGCTGCGCCTTGAGCTCGTCACGGGACAAGCCGTTGTACGAGACTTCGCCGTCCAGAGTCAAGCTCTTGCTTGCCACGTCAAGCTGTCCACTAAGAAGCTTGAGCAGCACCGACTTGCCGGATCCGGAGCGTCCAAGCAGCAACGTCATGGAGCCTGGGGTGAAGGCTCCAGTCACGTTCTTGAGAATTTGTCGACGTACGAATGTCTTGCTCGCAGTGAGGGCACCGACGATGCCTCGCACGTGGTTCGTGATGGTCGGAAGCTGCTTAGCCGCCAGAGTCTCGCGACCCATTTGGCCCGAAGCGGCCTGAGCTGCTGCCGCCGCTGCCGCAGGCGACACGGGGATGTCCACAGCGAGCGATACATGGCGGAAGGTCACGAAGAGTTCGGGCACGGCACCCAGCGGGCGGCGAGGCGTGAACGGCGAGTCCCGGGGACCGCCTCTCACCGATTCGTGCCGTCGAGAGCCGCGAGTCTGGTGGTGCCGACGCAGCACGTGCTTCTGGTAGGAGCTGGCCAGAGACGACTCGAGTATGGGCGTTGGCTCACTCGACACGCTCGAGATGGACGTGCTGAAGTCCGTGGCTGGCGGCAGCTTCGACTTGCGGGAGCTGCTGCTCGGTTTGCGCTTGCTGTTGCGCGAGATTCGACGGGAACTCACCATGGCGCAGCAATTGTGAGTGGAGTTGACTTGACTCCGCAGCGCAGGGACGAATGTCGAATGCGCACATTGGAACGAGAACTTCTGGCATCCCCGAGCTGGATTCCTCGACGAGTTCCCTCTGCTTGCCTCGACTTGCAATGCAGAGGACTCGCCATCCAACTTCTGTAGATCGCGTCGAACGTGACTGTAAAAGCAGGAGCACTAACAACAACCAACAGCCATCTTGCTGGGGTGGGACCACGAGTTGACCCCCAACAAGGAGCCATCCACTGATGCCAGGAGAGTAGGACGGGCTTCCGGGGACTCACCAGCGATGGCGCCAGCATCCAGCAGCAGTCAGCTCCAGCACTGCCCGTACATGACAAACACACAGAGAGTAGTATTACAAGCAACACGACGCTAGCTAACAAGTCGTACAGTATGTCCTATGCATCATACCGCATTGGCGAAGGACGTGGCTTCGTCCGTGCGCTTGGGGGCGTCTGCGTCCGAGCCCGTCGGAGTCGCCGCCGCCGTTTCAGCGGGCGCGGCGTCCTTCTCCTCCTCCGCCAGCTCCAGCACGTACTTGCGCGTGTAGACCCCCACCACGAACAGCAGCAGCAGGGCGCTGCCTGCCCCCACGAGCAGCAAGACGAGCTCGGTGCTGTGCCTGGACGCCGAGGGGCTGGCCAGCAGCGCCGCCAAGTTCTCCACGGCGTGGCCCGAGTAGACCCAGATGACGGAGAACGGGAGGCCCGTGAGCAGCGCCGCCGCGAAGAACACAGGGAAGCGCACGTCCAGCACGCTGAGTCCGTAGTTCTTGACGGCGATGGGGAAGAACGCTACGCGCGTGAGGAACACGACGAGCACCTGCCGCTTGCGCAGCAGGCTCTGGAAGCCCTGCAGCGCCGGGTGGCCGCGCGCCATGTACGCGTGCACGCGGCGGCGGCACAGGTAGCGGCCGATGCCGTAGGACAGCACGGAGCCCACGAGCTTGCCCGACGTGGCCAGCAGCAGACCCAGCCAGAAGCCGAACACGTAGCCGGCCAGCAGCTCGAAGGCCGTGGACGGGAAGCACAGCACCACCAGGCAGGTGAAGCTCAGCACGTAGAACGCGGCGCCCAGCGCCTCGTGCGTCTGCAGCCAGCGCACCACCAGGTCGAAGTCGTCGCTGCGCACGAAGCGGACGAGCAGCACGCCGGCGGTCAGGCCCAGCGCCGCGAGGCCCAGCGCCGCCAGCGCGCGCTTGAGCTGCATGCGCGTGGAGCAGGAGGAGGGACCGGCGGCGGGAGGCGCCGCCTTGAGCTGCTGCACCTTGGCCGCCTCCAAGTCCACGGGCGCGTACATGTTCCAGAGTGATGGTGTCACGGCTGGAAGGCTGGTGGTACGGTACCGGTAACTCGCCGACTGGGCGAAAAATCCCTGGAAAGACCTGATTACCCGCGAATAGTTGATAGTATCGAGTATGAAGTCCATTTATACAAAGGATTGTATGTACATATCGTACGAATGATAGTGCGCTGTATCACTCTTGAGAGGGCTGAAACTGAGGAGCGGCCTTTCTCTTGTCCGTTGTACCGCACACTTCACTTGGCTTGACTATGCAGCAGCATACAACCTGTCCTACATCACATGCTTTCAATGCGGAATCGCAGTTCCATCGTCACTCGGTCGAGGGTCGTTACTGACAGGGGTACGTTCGACAAGCGCCGCCGACACTGCAACGATGGAGTGGCTGAAGAAGAAGAAGGAGGCGGCGCAGCAGGCGGCCGCCAAGATCTCCAACAAGCGCGCGCCCTTCCGCGGCGAGGGAAACGTTCTGGGCGGCGGATCCGACGCCTCGTCCGCCTCCCCAGCGCCCGCCCCGGCGTCCCGCGGCGCTTCCATCAAGGTGCCATCTCCTACATCCTTCACTGTCACTCGACCGCCTCCTAACGCGCTCTCTGTGTGCCGCTACAGCTGCCGTTCGCCAACCAGAAGCCGCCCGCGCTCTCGGCCGACGAGCAGCGGAGCCGACGCGAGCTGCAGGTGCGTGCGCTGCCCGCGAGAAGCACGTGCCGCGTCTCTTTGGCGCTCTAATGGCCCCACTGCTGTGTTCCTCCGCAGGCCAAGGCGCTAGAGCAGCGCGGCAACGCGTGGGACAAGCGCGTGGCCAATGCGCGCAAGACGCGGCAGCAGCAGGAGGACGAGAGCGAGCACAAGTTCCAGTACGTGGAGCCACCAGAGGCCGCTCGTGCTCCATCAGGCCCGCCGCCCGTGGCGCTCTCCAACGAACAAGTGAAGGCGCGAGAGCTGCAGAGCGCGCAGCAACAAATGGGCTTCAACCCGTACGCGGCGACGTTCTCGTCCTCGACGCAGGCGGTGTCAACTATGAACGCTATTGGCGGTGGAGCAAAAGCGCCGCCCCCCGTGGCGGCGAGTAGCGGCGCGATGCCCCCTCCGGCGCCGTTCCCAGGGATTCCCCCAGTCGCGGACCCTAATCAAGTGGCGACGAGCTCGGACAATGGTGACAACGGTGCGGTGTACGTGCTGCTGCGGCAAGAGCCGGCGCGTGCTATCGCGGCGGCGGAAACACTAATCAAGATGCTGACCAACGTTGTCAAGAACCCACAGGTTGGCGAGCGCGTCAGGTTGCAGCGGACTGGATGTTGGTTTAGACTGATGATGTGTGACTCTCTGTGCTGCAGGAGGAGAAGTTCCGCAAGATTCGGCTCTCGAACGCCGCCATCCAGTCCAAGGTGGTGGCTGTGCCTGGAGCTGTGGACATCTTGGCAGAAGCCGGCTTCTCGAGGATGGAGCTCGATGGGGAAGTCTATTTAATGCTGACTGCGGATGCGTTCCAGGCCGAGCGTGTGCAGTCCGCCGTCGACCGCACAGAGGTGGCGCTCATTCAACTCCAGCACGATTCCGCCTAGACATTTTAGATGCAGCGAATCCAGTCAACCTGAACATGACGCCGATACTGCAGATGTTTCGTCTTATGCTTGTTGCTTTGTAGACACGTGCAGGAAGGAAGCTGTAAACACTATACGAACGATGCAGACAAGGTTGGTCTCGAATGGTAATTTTTTTTTTTAATGATCGGTGTTGTTGGGGCCAAATGAGCAGTAGCCGCAGGCGAAATCGGGCAAAAAGTAATACTACACTGCGGCGTTCAAGCCTTCGCAGCAGCTTACGAGATCGCAGCAACGACCGTGGCGAGCACCGCGACAGCAGCGAACGCCGGAAGAGAAGAGGTGCTAGTAGCACCATTTCCGGGAGCAGTCGACGGCGAACCAGAGCGAGGACTCGCAGTGGGTGGCGCACTGGTAGCTGGAGACTTCGTTGTCGATCCAGCGCTGGCCGAGGAGATCGCACTCCCGACAACCGACCCGGACGCAGACTTGGAGCCAACATCACCGACCGACCCATTGGCACTGGCAGATCCCGCGTTTCTGCCGCAGCGCCGCTCAAGTGGATCGATCGCGTCCGCGTACAATCGAACGGGGCCGATAGTGCACTCGTTTGGAGCCACTTGCTTCAGGTCGTTGAGCGCCTGGGTGCACGCATTGCTGCTGCATACAGCGGTGACTTGCGCGTCCGTCGCTGGTCCCATGGACGCTGGGTTGTAGCCCGAGTCCGATCGACACGTTCTCACATTTGAATTCACCACAAGCTGCGATAACCCCGACGTGTTGCAGGGAGGAGCAGCAGCATTGCCGCCAAAATCAGCCGCGGCACTTAGAATCAGCATGACACCGAGTGGAATCTTCATCGTGCGGCAAGTGCGACGGGAGTGGAGAAAACCGAAGTGCCAGGAAAAAGCAGACTGGACGAAGCCGTTGGCACGGGTATGACTCTCTTGATGTGGCAGTTGGACAGACCTTTGTACAGTTGGAATTTCTTCAACACCGTTGGTACGCGACGAGGGTATGCGAGTTGGAAAAAGCGACAAACTGGCCGGAGTGATGTATTTTGTGTAGGGATTCCGGCTGTCGAGCGATGTTTATGTATGTGCATTGCAGTATTTGCGGTTAACGAGACTAAGGAAACAACTTGATGTCTGCAAAACTTTTCCGCCTCCATCCGATTAACCTAAAAACAAAACTTGCCGCTCTGCATTAACATACAGTGATGAAGTCGGTGCTGTCACGCATATCTGATGGTCGCTCGGTAGGCGACATGAGCAATGGGATCGCACAGAAATGGGAGTTGTTGGTTTGCATCCCCGTCGATGCCTCAAACGTTGCCACCCGCTCTCGGTCTTTGGCCAGCACATCGACATTGTGGGTCAGGAACGAAATCGAGTAGCCCACAAGAGTCAGGATGCAGCCGAGTTGTGCTGCTGCTCGCATCTGCGTGGCCGACAAGTCGTCCTCTGTTGTTGCATGGTCAAGCAATATACGAACAGTGAGCAACCCCCAGAGGTCTATTTGCACCAACACAACAGCATACTCACCGTAATTCCAGAGTTTTGTATGTACATCGTCGAACTTCATCGTCACGGAGCAGTACACACCACCCAGATCCCGTTCCAAGCACTGTCACCGACCAAACATCGCAATAATTAGCAGCTGGATCTGTTCACAGATCAGCAAGTGTCCTCACTCACCTGGTTTATCGTGAGTCGCTTGAAAGGCTGGACAACACTCAGGCCGATGGGCAGGTACAGCAGGAAGGCCACGAAGAACAACGCACTGCATACGGCTTGTACTCGTAGTGTGCGCCGCATGCCGTAGAGTTTTGTCTCCGAGTCAATGTCCTCGAAGTCGCAGATCACTGGGATCTCCCCAGCGGTGACTGCGGGCAACTTGGCGCTTTGGACAAGCAGATAGCTCACGAAAGTCTGCAATATCACAAACAAAAACAAGTGCGTTGAGGCACAACTCGTGCGTGAACGGGGAGGAACAGTGAATAGATACGTACATTGATAAAAATGGCCACCGATTCCAACAAGAAGAACCAGTACGCGGCGTTATTGTGTAGTGATGGATATGACGCTGTGCTGAAGAAAGCCTGAGCAGAAGAGCACGCACAAGTGTCAGTGCCATCAAATGCAAGCTAGCAAATTCCTCGCTGCCACGTACGAGTATCGGCAGTCCGATAGTAGAGAGAATGCCAATGGCAGTACAAGCTCTCGCTGCCCAGCCCACGAACGGTGAGACGTAGCCGAGCAGCGTGGGGATTCTCAACGCCGAGCTCTGAAATTTATAATTGAAGTACCAAGTAGCGCACAGCGCGATCGCCACAACGGAGAGGCCGACGCTGAAGACGTAGTAGCCTGGTGAATCTACAGCAACAGCACACAGCGCAAACCCAACCGAAATCAGCCAACGACGCCATGAAATATTTTCCAGGTTGTGTACGCACCTCGACCTAGATCGGAGAAGTAGGGCCACGAGAGTCCCCCCGTGTAGACGTTGTTCGACTTAGCGATGATCAAGCACGCGACGAGCGTGATCACTACCGTGCTCGACGCTACCACGGGCGCGGCACGGCGCATGTGGTGGTGCGAGTCGGTCATGTTCAGCTCAGGGCAGCGTCACCGGGGCGAACGAAATTCTCAATCGCTACTCACGGAGCAGCCACCACGCTGCGGGTCGGGCTCGTATGGAATAAGATTCTCGTGAGTCCACGAGTTCTTTGCCTACTGCCCTGGGAAATCTTCGCCAGCTGCCTGTCAGCTCCTTCCGAGCCGAAACTTCCAGCAGTTCTCCATCTAACAGCCGACAATAAGCTCACCACGTTTTCACCGGCCGACAGCCCCACAAATAGTCAAACCAACCGCTGCCTTCACCAGCTTTGAAGCTGGCTCTGCATCTC
>JAGDFM010000319.1:0-26162 GCA_019155715.1 Phytophthora pseudosyringae
ACGAGGCTGGGGCTGTGGCAAGGGGCTGCTTTCTCCATACCAGTGGCGCACGGCCTCCTCGCGCGGAGTCTTTGGCACGGGCTCCGGCTGTTATGCCCAGGCGGCCAGCACGGCCATGCTGGCGATGCCCGTGGAGAAGAGCGCGAGCTTCTCGGCGGCGTTGGTCTCCTGACTCGCGTTCTCCTCCGAGAGCTCGTGGAACGCCAGGTAGATGAAGCTGCCCGACGCGACGCTCAGCGCCACGGCCTCCATGGCCAGCGCGCTGCTGCCGCGCAGCGAGTCGGCCAGCACCATGCCCAGGAAGATGCCGAGCGGCGTCATGCAGCTGTAGAGCGTGAGCACGGCGATGGACCGTTGGTGCGCGATGCTGCTCTTGGCCTTGGCGAAGTTGGCGCCGACCGACATGGCCTCGATGAACTGCAGCAGCAGGAATCCGTCAGCACGTTGAACTACACTTCAACATCATCGCAGTACAGTTGCTCTCATGTCGTATCCTACCTTGTGGCTGAAGATGGCTACGGTGGTGGCCACCGCCGTTCGGTTCATGGAGTGGTTCACGCCCAGCGCGAAGCCCGCGATGAGCGAGTGCACCGAGAAGAGCGCGGCTAATAAATAGGGGAGGAAGTAGCTGTCGCCGGAGAACACAACGTGCTCGCTGACGGCCGCCTCCGATTCGTTATGACGCTCCTCCTCCAGCAGCTCGGAAGTCTCGTACTCCATCACGCACTTGGGTCCTGCTCCACCGTCCACAACCTGGCAAGAGGCGAACGAACACCCTGTCAGCACCACATGACACTGCAAAAGACGCACCCGAACGACCCGCGCACCTTGACGCCATTCGGTGTAAGCAGACACGTGTTCTCCTCGGTCTTGGCCGCTCGATGGAACAGCGACGGTGACGCCACGCTGCCGCACGAGCACGAGTAGAACCGCTCCTTGCCGTCCACCGAGACCGATCGATTCCTCCACCCGAACGAAGTCACGGACGGGATCTGCACTCGGTACATGCTGGTCTCATCTGCTCAAAGCAAAAGGCCCCGACAATTACTCTCCTCCATCCGTCCAACGTCCCCGCAGGACGCACGCACGTACGTTACGTACAGTCGGGGCGGGCGGCACTAGCCACCGCCATGAGCTTGCCAGAGTTGCCCATGTTCAGCAGGTCCACGCTCCAGACGATGGCGCAGCCCAGCGCGCAGAGCAGGTAGACGCTCGGGAACGTCGTCATCCAGTGCGACGGCACGTCCATCCTGGCCACCACGTCATCGTACAGCTTGACGGCGTCCGGCAGCAGGTGCAACAGCCCGGAGCCGAGGAACACGCCGGCCGTGGCGAACGGCAGCTTCCGGCTTAGCAGGTTCTGCGCCGTGCGGGTGCCGTGGCTGGACACCCACAAGGGCAGCAGCGCCGACGCGGCCGTGATCACCAGCAGCACCGCCATCGCCGCGTACTTGAACACGCGCACGGTCTCCATGGCCGCCTCGTCGCCTCCAGCCGCGGCCGTCTCTTGAGTCACCGCCATCGATCCTGGATTTGATAAGTGCACACGCCCAGCTCCTCGAGGATTGGGAGAGGTGGCGACAACCCGGGATAGATGCACGTATGTACACAAGGAGGCTTATGCCGTGACAGCAGGCAGGTGACCTGTCTTGTGCGACAGCCAAAGATCGCGTGCTTGAAGCGGCGTGATCGTGTGGATCAAAGCGCTTCATTCCGTCACCCCCCTCTTGGTTGAGAGGGATCGGATCCGAATTGCATCGATGAGACTGCGCTGCGTGCTGGCGCTGTGGCTGTGGCTGGCGGGCGACGGTATGGTACTGTAGTGCGCTCGACGCCTGCGTCCAAGCGGTGCAGCTGGAGCTGACGCCGTCTTGTCTTGCATTGCATCAGCTGGAGCGCTGCGCTCGTGCACCAAGAACGGGCAGGTCCGCGTTCCGTGCGAGGACGAGCTGCTGCTGGGCAAGGCCGACCGGTTCCTGCTCACGCTGTACGGCCACTCGTGCTACACGATGCACGTCGTGTCGCCGCAGCCGCTCGAGGTGCTGTTCTACGACTCGAGAGACCTCAAGAGCGGCCAACCGGCCGGTCGCAGACTGGGAGAAGACGCCACGGCGCAGCAGGGGGCGAACGAGACGGCGGACAGCTTGGCAGCGCTGGGAGACAGCCACGCGTGCCGCAACGTGCTGAGCTGCGTCCAATTGCAGCAGGGACTGTCCAAGGCGACCGTCTACAACCTCATGATCGCGCGCTGGGCGAACGCAAGCGCGGAAAACGAGCTGGACCAAGGGCAGGAGGACGCTCGGATCCGGGTCCGGGTCGAGTTGGAGCACTGCGACCCGGTCTCGCCCTGGCACTACGTCGGTACGTGAGCTGCTGGTGCGAAGGAACGGGTGCGGACAGTGCTCACATTGCTATTGTTTTGACGCAGGACTTGTGTTCGTGGGCAGCATCGGATTCACGTCGACGATGCTGCTGCTCTGCATCGTTGGGGAGGTTGTGTTTGGCCTGCGGAGTATCACGAAGCTCCAAAAGGCGGCACAGCAGGATCCGTTCGTGGAACTTGCGCAGATGCACACGGCGACGCAGGAGAGGGGAGAGGAGTCCGAGGAGGACCCCGAGGAACCAACTGCGCCACTCATGACGACGGTGATCCCGTCGGACGCGGAGCCGGCCACAGAGTCTGAGGAGGCATCGCCAGCTTGAGTACAACTCGCTTCTGGTTTAGTTTCTTACGCTGTAGCAGTATAATGAAAGTAGTGTTGGTAGATGGAGAGTGGAGAGGTGTTCTGGTGCTGTTGGTACGGTTCCTCGACTTCCAAGGTGGTTCCTTATTACGCGTACATGTACTGTGCTGTAAGTTGGGGCGGGAGCTTACAGCTTCGTCTCGTTGTGCGTGCTTGATTCATTCACTCACGCATCACTGATGTTTGTGTCGATCTGCTGCAAACTCACCCGATAGAAATCGAGTCTTCAACGCGCGCCTTCACGTGGATTCGCATCTCGTCCTGGTTGCTTTCATCGATCTTGAGACCTGTCTCCATCGGCTTGAATTCTCCTTGTCAGCGAGATGTGAAGTAGCTGATTCCTCGCCCGTCCGAAGCCACCATCGTGATGATCGCGTCGTGCGAGTGTCCGTCGCGAGGTCATGCCGGAAGACCCTCATTTGCACTGCCATGGAAGCCTACGTTCAGCCGCTCCCCCTTTGTGCCAACGCCTGCAGCAAGGTTTGTATAACGTGATGTTTTGATAGTAGTTTGTGTGAGTTTAGCGATGTTTGTGGCGGCCGAAGCGTAGGAAGAGAACGGCGATGCCGGCGAGTTGTAGAACCGCGGCGTAGGCTACGAGAATGAGCATATTTCGAGTCACGTTGACGTTTTCCATGCCGTAGCTCTTGAGCAGGTCCCAAGCCTCTTCCGTATCGACTTGGGAAAAGTGCTCGAACATGAACGACTCGAACGAGTACGTGTGGAAGGCCATGTAGTAGCCCCACTTCCAGTAGGCTGGGATCGCGGCGAACGGCACCATGAAGCCCTCACACAGCATGAACATGCCAAAGAGACCTGCTCCCAGAGCGATGCCCATGATGTAGTGCGGCACGGCAGCACCCAGCAAGTGCATCATGGACTCGGCGGCGACGAGCGACAGCGTCAAGTTCAGGAGAAACGATCCGAACGAGTACACGTGGGCGAAGTACACGACGATGGATGACGCCACGAGCGAGATGAAGGTGATGCCGGGTAGCGCCCCGAGCAGGTTGGCGGTGGTGTAGCTTGCCAGGTGGAGCGAGTGAGACCGGACTTCACGTTCGAGGACGGCTCGTTGCTCCAGCAAAGCTGGTAGGGCTGCTACCGACATGAAGACCAGGAAGGCTTGCACGTAGAAGAGCAGCGGGACCATGGCGGAACTCGTGATCTCTCGATTCGAGCTCAGGTACATGGTGCCAACCATGAACGACAGCAACATGTACATGAGCACGCGCAGCCAAAAGACCCCCGGGTGGCGCCAGTTGTTGGTCAGGTTCCGATGTAAGAGCACGGAGAACTGATCAAGTCTCGAAGGACGCATCGCGCGCAGCATCTCGTAGTTGATGAGGTTCAAGTCGCGCATAGAGCGATCGCGTGCGATGTCGACACGCAAGCGCTGCCGCTCGAAGCTTTCTTCCAGCGCTCGCACGAACGGATCGAGTCCCAACCCGCGTTGGAAATCCTTGTTCACTAGGTGGACAAAGTACTCGGCTGGGTTGGAGTACGTCGGACACACGTAGCCCAGCGAGTAGAAGTGCGTGAGCGCTGCCGCTGCTGGTCCAAAATACACGAGCTCACCGTCACTCAAGATCACGAGGTTTGTCAGCATTTCGTACACGGACGACGACGGCTGGTGAATGGTGCACACGACGTTCTTGCCGCCTTCTTGACAGAGTCGTTCAATGTGTTGCATCACACTACTAGCGGAGGAAGCGTCGAGGCCTGACGTTGGCTCATCAAGAAGCAGCAAGGCTGGATCCGAGAGCAGCTCAACAGCGATGCCGAGTCTCTTTCGTTGGCCCGACGAGATGCCTTTGTGGAACACGTCGCCAACGTTGGCGTACATACACTTGCGCAACCCCATGGCGTCGATCACATCCTGAACACGAGACTCGCGCGTGAGGGGAGGCACGTGACTCGGCAAGCCAAGACCTGCTGCGATCTGCAGTGTCTCCAGCACGGAAAAGGACCCGAGGAACGCCATGTCTTGCGAAACGTAGTTCATGATGGAATGAAAGGTGCGCGGATCTCGAGGCTGGCCATTGACGTCGATGATACCTTCGACACGCACGCGAGGGCCACCTGAAGGCACACGATCCGCTAGAATGTCGAGCAGTGTCGTCTTCCCCGCTCCGGAAGGGCCGATGATCGCGGTGAGGTCCCCAGGACCCGACCGACCCCACACATTGTTTAGGATGTTGCGAGGCTGCATCCGCTTGAAGTCACGAGCTCCCGTCCGACTTTCCTTACTGCATCCAAAGCGTCCTGAAAGCCAAGGCTTCTTGGGTTGAGTGACGTACGAAACGTGCTGCCAACTGATGGAGCACTGCTGCAAGGCGCCACGCTGTCGCCGTTGAGCGGATTCAAACTCGGCCGTGAAGTCCAAGGACTTGCCCTTGGACTTGCGTTCTGCGCTCGTACCGCATGGCCCGACGCTGTCTGGAGCAGCCATGGCATCGAGGCAGCCGTAGGGGGCGTCGAGGGTGTACGAAGGCGACCGCGGCTCGCTTTTTGGCGTCGTGAGACTGCATCGGAGTCCAATCTCGAGGTCGGTGGTGTCGATGGCGTCTCCAACACCAGACGAGGTGGCAGATCTTTCGTCGTACGGAGTCGGCGTGAGCGGCGTGTTGCTCGAGATGCACGTGTCGCCCATGGAGCCCCCAAGTCGTCCACGCATCGTGGCTGGAACCGTTCAGCAACGGGGGGAGATCGCCACCGAGCCGCCGTTTTCGACTGTGGTGGAAGTTCCTACCGCCCCGAAAGGCGCGTGGCTTTCTCTGCTCGTCTTTGCTTCGGCTGCTGGCGCTCCCTTGATCGGGTGTCGGCGCCGCTGGATTGACGTCGGTGCTGGTTCACCGCGGACTCGGAGCTGGAGCGGAAGGACGCGGCGCTGAATACTGCTCAGAACGGCGGTGCTGGCTGCGTCTGTCGGTCGGGGGACGAGGCTTTTTTTCCGCGGAAGCATGGCGCCGTCAAGCGTTACGAGGCCGATAGCAGCATGAGCTCCGACAGTATCTGCCCCCTCTAGCAACGACGTTGAGCCTGCTGGGGGAAGAGGATGCTTGTGTGTTCGAATAGAGCTGTGGCCGAGCTCCACCCGCTTGCAAGGGACGGCACTGGCTGTTTCTCTTCGACACGGAGGCTTCGTGCTCAGCTGGACGCACCGAGGGAAGAATCGGTCCTATGCGGTGCCGCCCCTGACAGACAAGCATGCGGTGTCGAGGAGCTCCTTTCGATACTGCGATCGATCGACAGATGATGGAGACTTTGAAAATTCGACGACAGAGTCGCCGCGTTGCGACGGCGCTGACGACCAACTGGGCGGCGAGCGCGGTTCTCCTCCTCGTCAGTAAACAAACTTGTTGCGAGCGTATTGCGCCAAGGAGGCGGGATACACCTAGCACGAGTGGCACGACGCGAATGCCAGTGCCGGAGGGCTTGTGCGCTTGAGCGGGCACAAGTTGAAGTGGGACCGACTTATTCGCCACCGTCTTTTGATTGGCTGAAAGGAGGGGAAACACGCCTTACGATTGGCTGTCGGTCCGTTTAGTCGAGGAGAGTAAACATCGGACCTTGGAGACAGTCTGCAGCTGGGCGGCCATGAACAACCGCGCGAGCGATCCGGCGACGCGTTCATCACCTGGGCTCGAGGTACAGTATCCAGAGTGTGGCGCGGCGGCAGTGTCGCCGAGTGGCAGTCGAGCGGCGCTGGAGTTGCTCTGCGGTTGCTTTTCGCCTTTCCATTGGAGACCGAGGAGGGCAACATTACCCCGCTTACGTTACCATGAGACATGCCGGGAGGTCTGTATCCTTGCCATTCACCGTCTTTTGCTGGGGTGAACGGCTCACCTAAACGGGAGGTCGCAGACACGTTCCGCCCAACCCTCGTCACTTTACACTTCGACAGCTTAGCCCCATAGCCCAGCGTCGCCCATCGGCATGGGGGCTGGCGAACGCCTCGCGATGCCGCGCTTCCTGCGCGAAACACTCCGCGAGCAGCGCGCGCCCGACGTGGCGCAGTCCTCGTCCTCGTCCTCGTCGCCGTCTCCGGCGTCGCCCAGCGCGGGCGAGGCGGAGCCCTCGGTGGTCGAGGAGCTCCAGCGCCGCAAGGCCGCGTTCCTGGCGCACTTCAAGAGCAGCAGCGCGCACATGGCCAGCGGCGAGGACGCGGCGGCGCCCACGGCGTCGGACTTCAGCAGCACGCGCTCGCTGGACGCCAACCTGGTCCCGCAGAGCGGCGCGGACTCCAAGTGCCACGTGTGCAACGTCCCGCTCCGACTGTTGCGGCTTCGAGTGGGTTTGATTGCCGTTGCTTTTGGGTTTTATTGTCGGGGAGTACTGGGTATTGACGGTATTGTGTGTGTTGTTTGCAGCACCGATGCCGGAACTGCGGACAGGCGGTGTGCGGCGTGCACAGCAAGAACCAAGTGCCGCTGCCCCATCTGGGCATCATGAGGGAGGTGCGCGTGTGCGACCTGTGCACGAGGCAACTGGTGCAGCGTCGAGCGGGGTACCGCAGTCCGAGGAGCTCGAGAATGAGGCAGAACTCGAACCCCAATTACGCGGAGCGGGAGAGCGACCCGGAGCTGTCGCCGCTGACTGGAGAGAGGGTGCCGATGCTCTTGGCCCCGCTGACGCCGCCCGCATCTGGGAAGGACAGAGTGCCGTCGATTGACGGCGTGATGGCTGCACCGCGGACGCCGGATGTGGGCAGTCGAGGAAGCTTCAGCTTCAACTCACTGGGCAGCGGACTAACGAACAGTACCGCCAATGCCATGCCTGGCATCCTGTACAGCTGCTTGCTGGAGGAGCAGGACAACACGATGGACGAGATTTTGTACCTGGGCACGTTTACGATGGGTGGGCGGTCCCTGGCGAGTCGTCGCATGAGCGCGAATGTGGCGCTGTGGAAGTGGAGGATGTTCATGCTGACAACAGCGGAGATGCTGTGTTTCAAGGCGACAGGGTCGATACCTGATGATGATTTGGCTTCGATTTCGGCGATGGCGCTGGGTGAGGTGCGGTCGTCGGTTCATCTGTCGGATATTCTGCACATTGAAGTGAACGACCAGTTCCCACGCATTCTTACCGTGATCCGCGCTGATGGCCGAGTGTTCCGCGTGCGAGCGCGAACCCCGGAGCAGTGCACGGAAATTGCGGCAACATTACGCAAGGCCATGCAGCTCTTCCAGGACGCCCTCTTCAAGCTGCAGCGTGGCCCGCAACCAGAAGACAACTCCATTAGCTGCGTCACTGTCCAGCATGAATCATCACTCCCGGAGTCGGTCGTTGTCAGCAACCCAGCCGTTGGCGAGGAATTCCTGGTGGAAATGTATCCTTCGAGCATTCTCCGTTTCTACGTGAATGGCCCTTCGGCTAACGGCACGGCACTCTATTCGTGCGAAATGCTGACCCGTAGCAATAAGGAACGCCCGCCCGTTGTAGTAGAAGCTGAGCCATTGGGCAACGGTCTACGTGATGACCACGTACTCCATGTCGCGGTTAGAACAGAGAAGGCTGTTGGCAGTCTGGAAGGTGCGGAGGAGACCAACCGACGCTTCTGGGGGCTGACCTCCTTCCTGGCAGCCGTAGCGGCAGTCATGAACTCGATGGACAATGGTTCATTTGAACTACTGGCTTGGCTGTCAGCTCTCGTTCTGTTCCTCACACGCTTTCACGAGCGTATCAGCTTACTCCTCACGACCAAGAGATTTTCAGGGGCACAACAGTTGCGGATTGAATGTATCAGTATCACGATGGGCAAAAGCGAAGGATCGTCAGAGGGCGACGATGATGAACAGGGTGAGAAGCGTGAGCTGGATGACCGCTTCCTGGCAGGCTGCGAAGGCGATGTAGAGGAGGCGAAGGAGCGTTACGCTGCCACGATGAAGTGGCGGAAGGAAAATGACGTCGACACGATTTTGCTGCGTCCGTCGCACGTGTTCACGGACATGAAGGAGTGTTTCACTCACTTTGCACACAAGAAAGATCGGCAGGGTCATCCGATTTCGTTCGAGTTCCTTGGCGGCCAACGAAAGGCCCTGCATGACTTCACAGCTCGTGGTGTTACGGAAGACGAAGCTATTATGCACCATGTGCGAATGATGGAGTTTATGTGGAACGTGATCGACCCGCGGCCATTCCCAGATGGCAACATGCTGAAAATCTATGATATCAAGGGCATTTCCATGGCTGATATGTCGAGTGATGTAGTCAACTACACGAAGAAGTGGGGTGAGGTGGTCGCCACGTACAACCCGGAACGCGTTTACCAGGTCTTCATCATCAATCCGCCTGCGTGGTTCAACCTCATCTGGAAACTGGTTTCTCCGCTTGTCAACCCCAAAACACGGGAGCGTATTCATGTCCTTCGCGGACAGAAAGACATCACCAAAGCACTGCTGGAGTTCGTCGCACCAGAGAATCTGCCTAAGGAATATGGCGGCGACTGTCAGTGTGAGGGCGGGTGCTTCACACACTCGCCCCAAGAGATCGATATTCGCGAGTGGACCGAATTCGTAAACACCAACTACCGTGGGGACCCACACGACCCCGTTCTCGTCGATGCCTACAACAAACTCTGCGAGAAGTATCAAAAACAACTGCCTCCTCCAAGCCCCAGCACCGTGGCACCTGCACTTCCGAACGGGACGGCGTAAGTTACTTATCAGATGCAGATAATTATTCACATAGCCTTACATTGAAGTGGCGCGCACTCACGCGCATGCCGAAACTAACCTTAAGCTTCTGCGCTTGATCACACGAAATTAGTCATTGTTACTGTCTTCGAGATGCATGAGATCAACTAAGTGGCGCAGGGTCGGTCGCCTGCACGAATCATAGGACGTAAACATTAGATACAAACACCCCACTGCTCGCAAGCTTTGGTGTGTGCACAACGTACCCGTGCGGACAATTCCACGGTTGGTCCAGTCCGGAGAGATTACGAACAATCTGCGACAGCAACGGCAGGGTCAATGACAGCCGCAGTATCCACCACCGCATCACTATGGTCTGCCTACCCTTTGCATCTCCTCCTTGTGGAGAGCGGTACCAATCATGATGGAGCTTCTGCATGCTCGGGACGCAAACATCGCCATCACTTTAGGCAAGCGAATAGTTGACGGATTTAAAGGTGCGTCCATGAGCAGTGACGCCAGTTCTCGTATATCTACGACAAGTACGTCAATCTGTGAGCGAACGGGCAAACAAATTAAAAGCACGGACATTACCTTCAGTGCCGAACTGCGTGTGCTTCGTGAAAGGCAACGAGAGAAGCTTTACTTTCTTTGTAGCCGGAGCGTCCTTGTCGACCAGAAAGGTGAATCCATTCTTCGCAAACACATCCAAGTGGTCTAAGATCACCATTTCTTCTCCAGCTGTCAACTCTAGCATTAACGGGCGGACAAGCGGTTGCTGATGCATGACTGTCGTCTGCTGCAGCGTTTCGTAGTTGAACTTTTCGTCGCTGGCGTGCTGGTCGATTATGAACAGGTCATCGTCCAGTTTGCCAATGATAAAACCAAGATTAAACTGGCCAAGGATTTCCATGCGCTTGAAATCCTCCTTTTTGAGCACGCGCTGCAAAGCCGTTGCAGCAACCTCGTTATCTGCTTCAAGGGCGTTGCCATCGACCGAAGCTGAACACGTTTTCGGTACCTTCAGTCGGCAGGTCTTCCGCTTTCGCTCGTATTCCACTTCTTCGTGAAAATATTGTTGTCGCTGCTTGGTCATCTCGTCAAAAGACCACACATATTCTTCAGACATTGACGAGGTCGATTGTGACGGCATGGGAGAATACAGCTTCTGTCTTTTGGCAGACTTTCGCAGGTCCAACAGGATCTGTTCTGGGGATGATAGCTGGGATACAGTACTTGACTTCGGCGACGAATCAACCTTTGGCTCTTCGGCTTCTTTAGGCTTATCCGTCGGCATATCAGCTGCGCTTTCGCTCCGCTGAAACCTTGGTTGGAGAATTTCAACAATCACATGCTTAGGTTCCTGCTGCTCAGGTTCGGCCTTATCATCTTGTGATAGTTCGCTTTGCGAGGTAGCATTCGTTGGCGCATTACTCTCATCTCGATTTTCCATGGTGGGTAAGCGCTCAGGCTGTTCGGTATTATCATTTTGTGATGCTGGTGAAGAAAACGTTTTGGCTGGCAGTTCTGTCTTTGCGGCTCGTGCGAACGCTGTCATCAGAGGCTGAACTGTAAATGTACCCCGACTAGGCTCGTAGAGCTTGTTTAGGCCTGTCTTGAATGCATCAATGATCTCTGCTTCCTGCAAGGCATCACACAGACAGTTTTGAAGGTTAGATAGTGCTTCTACCAAGCATACATCATGATGAATGAAGGCACTTACGTGCTTCACAAACGTCTCGCGTTTATCCGGAGTAACGTTCACGTCGTAGTCGCTAAGAGGAAGATGAAAGTTCAGTACGCAAGCCGGCTTTTGTTTCATCTCGTATTGCCGCCACACTTCATTGAGTGTCTTCGCCATCTAGCACCACAAACACATATTCAATGCAAGTCAGTAGGCAAACACACGCTAAAATAGCAAATTTGCTCGGGCATGTCACAAACCTTTGGGAGATCAAACGGCCGTCCATTGATAAAGAAGAATTGTCTGTCATTGTCACTTCGGCCGACTCCAGCACCGACTTTGGACACGTACCCCTCCACCTTACGCCCCTGCCCCGTCAAACTGTCTTCAATCTCCATAGAAGAAACATTCTGCTCACTATCACTGTCACCATTGTCACTCGCATTGCCCTTCACATCTTCTTCATTCTCCAAACTGCCCTTCAGCTCGAACTCCACGCGCAGTAGCGTCCTGAAAAACTTGGTGCCAAACACGTTGGCAATGTTCTCCCCCATCGTCTGGTGCGCTTGAGTAGCCAGTACAACATGTCGACTAGCATTCTTGCCCGTGATATTGAACACACAAATCTTGACATTCGCGCAGCTCACAGCATACGCCTGCAGCACCTTCAGCAGCTTGGCATAGTGCTTCTTGATATTACGCTGGAAGTCCTTGTAGCGAACCGCCAACGGCTACAAAAGCCAGCAACAACAGCAAAATATCAGCACCACCACCTTCTCCATCCTGTCAGTATTTCAGTCGCACCTTGAACAGCTCTTCGACCGAGACGGTGGTGCCCACGGGCCTCGCCTTCTTCGTCTCCTTCACCAGCGCCCCGCTCGCGTCGTACTCCAGCAGCGCCCCCACCGCCTCATTCTGCGTCCTCGTACACACCGTGAAGGTCTTCGACAGCTCACATATCGAGCTCAATGCTTCACCTCTGCAGAAACAAATATAAATAAGTTAAAACATGAACAAAACAAAGGTAACATAAATCGTCTGCACGCACCGGAAGCCGAAGGACGCGACGGTCTCGATGTCCTCGAAGCTGCTGATCTTGCTGGTGTAGTGCTTGCGCGCCAGCGACGCGTGGTTCTCCGGAGCGACGCCCGCGCCGTTGTCGCTCACCTCGAAGGCGTCGCGCCCGAACTCCTTGAGCTTCACTTCGATCTGCGTCGCGCCGGCGTCCAGCGCGTTCTCCACCAGCTCCTTCACGGCCGTGGCCAGGTCCACCACCGACTGGCCGCTGCAGATGCGCTGCACGTCGCGCCGGTCGAGCACGTGGAGCGCCGACGTGGGCGCGGGCCTCACGGAAGCCATCGCTGAAATGCGCGCGCGGAATTCAAAGAGTGATTGTCAGCTTCTTTTAGAAATACCATTTAGAACGAATACCCCTTTAGAAATGAAGATACTTAGGTTAGAAACTCGACTCAAGCCACTGACTGTGCTGGCTGTGGAGTGATCGACGAGGGGAAGATGGTGCTGCTCAAGAAGCTCGTGGGCACAGCGCAGGACCTGTGGCGCATGCGCCGCCTGCCCGCGCAAGTGCGCGCCAAGGACACGCGCCTGGCTTTCACCGATATCATCGTACGGACAGCACCGCCCTCGTTATCTACGATACATTGCACACAAAACTAACGGGGAGCTACGCAGGGCGACGAGAGCCAAAAGGGCCGATGGCTGCGCACTGGCCCCATCCTGGAGCTCATGGACGTGCTGGCTGGCACCATCTCGTCCCGCGTGTCGCTGGGCCCCACCGCCACCATCTCGTTCGACCGCGTGGACCTGGTCAAGCCCGTGTTCCACGGCGACCTGGTGCGCGTGGAGGGCGAGGTCATCGGCCTCAGCAACTCGTCCATGGCGGTGCAGGTCAGTGGCTACCGCCACGACGTCCCCACGGGGACGTTCCAACACACGCACGACGCTCTTATCACGATGGTGGCCATCAACCGCTTCGGTCGGCCGAGGAAGGGCCTCCCGCAGCTCTTCGACAGCGACCGAGCCGACCACTGCCTCAAGATGAGGGAGGTCGCCAATAAGCGCAGGGAACTGGCCAAGCGGTGGCGGAAGGAGCAGGAGGCCGTGGACAGAATCGCCTTTATTCAGAGCAGCGATCTGCTCCCGGGTGAGACCAAGGGCGAGTACGTGTCCGTGAGCGAGACGGAGATCGAGGTGCGCAACTGGTTCTTGCCGCGCAACCTCAACATCAACGAGACGGTCTTCGGTGGCGATCTACTCGCATGGATGGTAAGTCGGCGTGTTTTGTTCTTGATGTTATATGCGGAGCAACACAAGTATTCACCACGTGATGTTTGTTGAAACAGGACCGAGCTGCGTTGTACTGCGCCCAGAACTTTACGAAGTCGGAGAAAATGGTGACCATCGCTATGAATCGCGTACTTTTCAAGCTGCCGATCTCGATCTCGGATATCGTCACAGCGCGCGCCTGTGTTGTCAACGTTCGGTGAGCGACAGTCAGCTGGAGGATTGATTGCTCTGGTTTCAGATTAATGTGCTAACTACTTTTCCATTCTGCGACCGGGTAAAGTCGTTATCGTCTGGAGGTAGAGGTTGAGGTGTTTGTTCACTCTATCGTGGACGGTGGCGAGCGCAAGTCTCACAGCGGGTACGTCGTTAACGCCTTTGCTCATGGAGACTTGCTTTTGAGGGTTAAACCGACGTCCTCACTTTCCCTATTGTGTGTTTTTCTGCAACGCCAGCTACTTTACGGTGCTGAACCTGGATGAAAAGGACGCGTTCAAGTCAATCGACAAGGGTTTGAAGATTGACGAGGACAACCAACGCGAGATGCGGATGCTCATGAAGGCTCAGAAGCGTCTGGAGTTTGCCGAAGAGGACAAGAACCTGCACTCATTGAAGACGCTGGAACCCCGCCTGTGACATTGAAGTACACCACCCAGCAGCGGTTGCTCCGATCGCTACATTAGAACGCGTGCGTGGCAGGGCAGACTAGACTACCACGCAGGAAGGCATGCTCCATAGATGGTAAACGTGCAATGGCTTCGAGTGATTCCAATTCTGTGGTTATTATCAAAGAAACTCACAGGACCCTCCCTTTGAAACAATGCAGTGGCACGACCTAAACACTACATGAACACGGATTGAACCTGCAGCAAATAACGTTGCTGTCCAGTGTCGACGCTGAGCTCCATCACATGTACTAGTACATGTGTTTCAGACCGCCAAAACAACAGCAAATCGCTAGTACAGGTTTCGTTTTCACACGAGCGCCGAGGGCGCATCAAGAATTTGAGCCACACGGCGGTTACCACGACAACCAGACGCAAGCGAACCAGAGACCTCCCGGCGGCTCGACGATACAGGTACCTTTCGGGCTGAATTTTCGCTTCTGCTTGAATTTGTTGAGACCGCCGGTCTCAGACCGGGCCTTCGACTCGAAAACTTGACAGCGTTGAAGATTTGCACGATGGTGAATAGCCTGGCCCTCGTTGAACGAGTCGTTCCGCCGTCAATTGATGTCGCGTTCAGGCGAGGGCGCCGGTGAGTGTGGGAACCCGACGACTAAACTATTGATGCGCTTGTCCGAGGAAAGGATAACTCCGACGTAGGTTCACCGGTGGTTCACGACGTATCCTGTTGTACGCCATACAACTTGTACCTGCAACACAGCGATAACGTCGCGATCATCTCCACTTGCACTCAAGCTTTGGGAGGCGCGACTGCCCGCACACAGTGTGACACACGTCGCGGTGACCCCGGGAAGCTCAAACTGAGCGCCATCCTTGACTCTTTCAGATGTGCAGAGGAGGACCGCGGGCCATTTCAACACTGCGTTTTAACCGCGACGAGGTCACACAAAGGCCTCGCACTTTCATCCAGGTCAACGTCATCAAGGCCTCGAACACCGTCCCTTGATCGGTAGCGGTCCTAGCTATAGTTGAGTGGTCACTTGCACAAGTCGATCCATCCGTACCTGCGAACAGCAGCAACTCGGCGGCTTGGATCGGCTGAAGTTTTGGTGGAGCGACGTCCGCAGAGCAATTGGATGGGTCTCGACGCGACGATGCAGGTGTCTCCGGTCTCCATCGGCTCTCACCTAGCGCACCAAGGACACGGACACCGCGGTATTGGACAGTGTGGCGGTCGTGCGAGCAGGCGAAGCTTGCATCCCCATCAAGAAGAAGCCGGCTTCACGAGGACTTCTATTCTGCCTCGTGCACTGCACGATGCAGGGGTCCACCACTACGCAGTGTTGACGCATTGATACACTAGAACGGACACCGGCAAACGAGTCATTGCACAAACAGGAGACGTTGGCAGCATGTCATGAGTGCCATTAGCTACCGTTGGTACCGCGGCGCCGGCGTCCGGCTCGAATCTCGGGGTGACCACAAGCCCACCTCATTTCCGCCCCATATCCCGGTCTTGAATATGTAATGTTATAGTCCATGCTGAAGAAGACGTGCTGGTGTCGGGGATAAGATTTACCAATATCTCGCAGCACGGTGGCCGTAATAGTCAAGACGGTAAAATAATAGGTCGTGGAGACCGCATTGACGTCAGCAGGTCCGTCGGAAGCGCGGCAGTAACATCCGCTCATTGGATGCCGTGACGAATCCAACTTACCTGAGACTGCGCTCCTTTGCGTCGAGGTGCTTGGCCGTGACCAGAGGGACAATCAGCGTAAGCTTAACAATGGCACCGTTCCCAACGCTCAGCGGGCTTTGCACTACGGCTGCCACGTGCTTTCCTGAAGACAAGTATGTTTTTGACTGCCATCCACCTGCTGGCGCTGGTTTCGGGCGGACATGGCCGAAAGAATCGCCACTCGCGTCGTCAACGATGTGTCCGCTGAAAATGATGTTGCCGTGATCGGTGGCTTGATGCCCGACGCAGCGGTCCGCCGTTCAACGTGTGCCTCTCTACCCCTCCCGCGGCGCCACCGTCGTTTGATCTGTACACGAGTTCTGTAGCGACCGGGCAGTTCATCTGACTTGGGAGTCCGGGCTCTGCGGCGTCAAGGTGAGACTGTGCCAATCCGCCGAGATCGCCTTGTCGAGGCTACGCGCTGCGAACGTCACGACGCAGCACCCAGGTGTCGGGATTGGCGCACTGTCCAAGGCAGACCGCTCTTTACCAACCGGCAGCATGGGCACTTGATCGAGCGATGATGTGAGGCTCGCTCACTACCGAACCGACCGTCTCGGAGAGAGCGTCCGTTCTCGTCGACACCCTCTCAACCTCGGACAGGCAGAGCGATGCACAAAAGGGAAGGCAGGCCACCCGTGCTCCGACAGGCCTCGGCTTCGAGCCACACGCCCATGAGCTCGGACGGGTCGGAGGCCACGGCGGTGCTTGGCGCCCCGATGTCACGCAACGAGCTGGAACGCAGTCGCGCGGCGCTGGGACAGAGCGGCCTGATGTCGCCCGATACGTCGTACGGCAACCTGGACACGTTGAAGGGCCCGGCGCCGCACACCTTCAGCAACAACACCGTGCCGGTGAAGCCCAAGGTCGCGCTCTTCGACGGCGAGTCCCAGTTGTCCACCGAGGGGTTCCGCCAACGCGCGGCGCTGCAGACGTGCTCCATCAGCTGGCAGCACATTTCGTACTTCATCCAGCCCAAGGAGAAGGTGCTCGCACGTCTCCGCAACAACAGCAAGCGCGGGTCGGGACCGTCGGGTCTCGAGGCGCAGTTCGAGCGTCAGCAGCCCCGCAAGATTCTCAACAACGCCTGGGGACGGTCCGGACCCGGTGAGTTGACTGCCATCCTCGGACCTTCGGGTGCCGGTAAGACGACGTTGTTGGACATGCTCGCGGACCGAGTGCCGTCGGGAGGCTCGGGCGTGCATCTGGAAGGTCTCGTGGAGGTGAACGGCCAGCCCCGTGACCTTCGCACCTTCCACTCCATCATGAACTACGTGTCCGAAGACATGGCGTTCCTCGGCGCGTTCACCGTCTTGGAGACTCTGCAGATCGGTGCCGGTCTGAGTCTGCCAGGCCACATGCCGCCCGTACAGCGCGAGGCCCGTGTCCAAGATGTGATCGACGCGATGGGTCTTCGATCGTGCTCCAACGCCCGGGTGGGCGACATCTTCCACAAGGGCATCTCGTCCGGTCAGCGCAAACGTCTTGGCATCGCCTTGGAGCTTCTGTCGGACCCCGCTCTTCTCCTCCTCGACGAACCTACTTCCGGTCTGGATTCGTCCTCTGCTCGCGGTGTCATGCAGTACATTGAGCGCTTGTGCCAGGAAGGAGGCAAGAACGTCGTGTGCACGATCCACCAGCCGTCGTCGTCCATCTACGGCATGCTGACCAACCTTGTCATCCTCAGTGGCGGTGAGCTCGTGTACAGCGGCCCTACTAACGCCGCTATCGCCCACTTCTTCGCGATGGGCTACGTGTGCCCCATGTACACAAACCCTGCCGAGTACTTCGTTCACTTGGTGAACACCAACTTCCACGACGGCCTCAAGCTGGAGCCGTTCATCCGTGCACTCAAGGAAAGTGCCGAGCCGCAGCGTCTTCGAGCCGACGTGGTGCGGGATCGCTCCCGTCGCGACCACCTGGCCAACCCCGAACTGCTGAAGGCTATGCGACCGTGGCCGATGGACCAGTTCTTCGTGCTCGTCAAGCGTAACCTTACCAACAACTGGCGCCATCCGGGTGTGTTCTGGCTGCGTGTGCTCATGTACGTGCTGCTGTCGCTCATGGTGGGAACCATGTACCTGAGCTCCAACAAGGGCATCAAGGACATTTCAATGGTGCCGCTGCTCTTCTACGTCCAAGCTTTCCTGGTGTTCATGTCCGTGGCGGCCCTGCCCGCTCTGCTGGAGCACCGTACTGTCATGGAGCGAGAGATGCGCTCGTACGCGCTGTCGCTGACGGGTTACACGATGTCCAACCTGCTGGCTTCGTTGCCCGGCATCCTGATCATCTCCGTGCTGGCATCGACGATCGTGGTGTTCCTGGCCCACGTCAACTCGTTCCCAACCTTCCTCCTCAACCTGACGCTGTCGTTGATCGCCGCTGAGTCTCTCATGCACTTGCTCGGAGCTGCCGTGCCTCACTACATTATGGGTATCGCACTCGGTGCTGGTCTCTTCGGTATGTTCATGCTGTGCGAAGGTTTCATGGTGCCGTTCGCAGACATGCCCGTGTACTGGAAGTGGGGCTACTACATCGCCTTCCACACGTACTCGTTCGAGTCGTTCATGTACGAGCATTTCTCCCAGGTCAACACCGAAGAGGCTTGGAACCTGCTCAAGAGCTACGGCATGGACAACGTCAACGTCATGCAGGACATGGTTATCCTGGCGGGCTACTCGGTGGTATTACAGATCCTCGTCATCGGTGTGCTGTGGCTCCGTTTCAACCGGCACCGTCGCCACTAAGTTGGGTAGTGTCTTTTGTCTTTATTAACGTCTGTATAAGCAACGAAAGAATGTTACCATCCATGCTTCATCCTGTTTCCACCATGTGATAGCGTAGCAGCGTGATCACCTCAAGCGAACTTCAACTCGATGCGCGTTTTGTAAATCGTGATCCGGCTGTCATTACTGCCGGGTGTGGCAAGTTGCCACTGGCTACGGGCTATACAGAGAGTAGAAAGGAGGGAGCGCGATCAGATCTCGGTTCAGGTTTGTTGAGGTTTCGCCCGAGGCTGCTGAAGTACCTGTCGGACTAGCACTCCGTCCACGGACTCGAGGCAGTCTTTGACCTGGAAAGGTTGAAGCGCAGACTGCCATTGCACACAATGTAGCTGTCGCACAGTTTGAGCTAGATGCAGATCGCCAGCAGTTCGAGAAGTTCATGGTCTGCACCGCTACTGGCGGAGAACTTCCCGTGAGCGGTATGGACGACACTTTGTCTGGCATCCCAGGCGAAGCCATCGAGCTGACAGGGGCGGAGCTTGCCAAGCAGGAGGCTCTGGCAGATGCGATATCCCTGCTGCCAACACCTTGGCATCTTCCGGACGAGCTGCTGTTCCCTAGCAGTGGCGAGTATGCACCTCTTGTTGGTCGTGATTTTGACAGCGGACCTGAAAAAAAAAAAATATTGCAGAGGAAGGCGAGAGAGCTGCGAACCGAGGCTCGCAAACTCGAATTTCAACTCGCGACACTCAAGACGCAGTTATCATCGCCAGCCGTGGCGACGGCAGACAAGAAAGTTCGGAAAGCAGCAGGAGTCCACGCGGAGCTGCTTGCTATCGGACGAAATAATCAGCTTCAGGTTGCCAAGGCCCAATCCGGGTTGCATGGTATGTCCACAGCATGTCATTTTTTTTCCACTCAAGCCAAACGCTCATATATTTTTTATTCCGGACTATGATACAGGGGACCTATGATTCATACCCACTGCATTCCAAAATTCGCCTCGGCAAAGACTGGGGCCAGCGACGTGCCTCCCTTTTGGCTATTAGAGAGGAAAAACTGCGTTCGGCATTCAAATTTTTTTTTATGGGACCTGGCCCGGTTTTCGACGACCAGGAAGCAAGATGCTCAGATGAGATCTTCGAGACGGACGAAAGCGATTTGTGCTGCATTCGCTTTGAAACGATTCAATTCCCAGGTGTGGAGTCTCTAGAGCAAGTGTTTGGTGGTGCCATGAGTTACTTCAAGAACACAGAACCTTTCATATCCGAGAAACCGGGATCCTTCGGGGTGCGAGACGACTACGAATGCCTCGAGGGCGGACTCACTAACTCACGCGTGATCGCGACGAATAGCACTGGCACGACAACTGAAGCGAGCTCACTTGTCATCTCGCAGCTCTTCAATGAGGGTGACAATTAATTTGGGGGTGAGCCAATTGGAATAATGGCCATCGATTCGGTCGACGAAGACGAATTGTTTCCGTGGATTCCGAGTGAGCGCGTGCGGCAGGATGGAACAGGTGCAATCATTCTCACAGCACCTAGAATGTGAACAAATGATCAAGACGGCAAGTCCTCAATCGCATCTACCTCGTCGGAAGAAGAAAGCCAAACGATGAGACGAGCTGCTTACATA
This sequence comes from Phytophthora pseudosyringae, assembly GCA_019155715.1. Lineage (NCBI taxonomy): Eukaryota > Oomycota > Peronosporomycetes > Peronosporales > Peronosporaceae > Phytophthora > Phytophthora pseudosyringae. Next base: position 20,099 of record JAGDFM010000319.1, read on the forward strand.
AAGCTGTATCATCCTGAGTTGTCTTAGGCACAGCAAGACCTGCGCGATGGGTTCGTTCGCTCGGGTGAATCCATGAGAAGAGCAATTCGAAGAGTTGTTTACAGCCAGCACTGAGAGAGGTGGGACTGTGAAATTGTACTTCGTGTTTGCTGTCAAGGAGAGTCATAACTAGCAAAGCGCAATTGTGCCAACTCTGCGAGTTGTAGTCAGGAAGAAACGACAGCGTATACGAAACATGATAAACTCTAAACTAATGACAAGCCACAACAAAAAAAATGGTTTCCACAACTGAAACGGCCGAGGGAGAGGATCAGAAAGTTATGCGGGGTTAGGTGTGTCGTCATCACAGCAGAAGACTTTGTCACCGTGCTCGGAGATCTAGTTCCTGTGCCTGCCGTTGTGAATTACTTCAGTTTGTGTACCTTCGCCTAAGCTGTGAAGCAAGTGAACGTTAGGCTCAAGAGTTGATAGTAGTCCTGGATTCCCCTTGAGTGCAAAAGAGCAGCGCTGTCTGCATACGCTATCTTGTTCACTTCGTCAACCAGACTCACTGGGGGCGCCCTTATCCGTCGTGGCTCGGTTTAACGTTTTGGCGCCAAGATCGGGTGGCAATTTAAAAAAAGACCGCCAAAAGGGCACGCCGCTGGCACGCGCCAAAAACAATGGAGATGTGTCTGTAAGTGGTCCAATGATTGACCTCCCAATGGGTCTTTTCGTCCAATCCCACTCGTTGCCACCTTCACCACCCGCCAAAAAAACCGCAGCCAGTCTTCAATCCGCCGACTCCAGCCCACGCGACCGATCTTAGAGACTGCCCGGCCAAAGATGTACGTACTCAAGCGCGATGGCCGTCGCGAGGACGTCAAGTTCGACAAGATCACGGCGCGCATCACCAAGCTCTGCTACGGGCTGAACCCGGACTACGTGGACGCCGTCAAGATCTCGCAGAAGGTCGTGGCGGGCGTGTACCCGGGCGTGACCACGTCCGAGCTGGACGAGCTGGCCGCCGAGACGGCCGCGTACCAGAGCACGCAGCACCCGGACTTCTCCAAGCTGGCGGCGCGCATCGCCGTGTCCAACCTGCACAAGAACACGAACAAGGTGTTCAGCGAGAACATCGAGGTTTTTCACAAGAACGCGCACGAGAAGACGGGGGCGGCCGCGCCGCTCATCGCCGACGACGTCTACGCGCTCGTCATGCAGCACAAGGACGAGCTCAACTCGGCAATCATCCACGACCGCGACTTCGAGTACGACTACTTCGGCTTCAAGACGCTCGAGCGCGGCTACCTCTTCCGCGTGAACGGGAAGGTGGTGGAGCGGCCGCAGCAGATGATCATGCGCGTGGCGCTGGGCATCCACAAGGCCGACATCCAGGCCGCGCTCGAGACGTACGAGCTCATGAGCCAGAAGTTCTTCACGCACGCGACCCCCACGCTCTTCAACGCCGGCACGCCCCGTCCGCAGCTGTCGTCGTGCTTCCTATTGGCCATGCAGGACGACTCCATCGAGGGCATCTACGACACGCTCAAGCAGTGCGCGTGCATCTCCAAGTGGGCCGGCGGCATCGGCATCAGCATGCACAACATCCGCGCCACCAACAGCTACATCCGAGGCACGAACGGTTCGTCCAATGGCATCATCCCCATGCTGCGCGTGTTCAACGACACGGCGCGCTACGTGGACCAGGGCGGCGGCAAGCGCAAGGGCTCGTTCGCCATCTACCTGGAGCCGTGGCACGCCGACGTGTTCGAGTTCCTGGACCTCCGCAAGAACCACGGCAATGAGCTGCACCGCGCGCGCGACCTGTTCTACGCGCTCTGGGTGCCCGATCTCTTCATGAAGAGGGTCGAGTCCAATGGCAAGTGGAGCCTGTTCTGCCCCAACGAAGCTCCCGGTCTCTACGAGTGCTGGGGGGACGAGTTTGAGGCTCTCTACGAGAAGTACGAGATGGAGGGCCGGGCCCGCAAGACCATCAACGCCCAGCAGCTGTGGTTCGCCATCCTGGACGCCCAGATCGAGACGGGGGTGCCCTTCATGCTGTACAAGGACGCGGCCAACCGCAAGTCCAACCAGCAGAACCTGGGCACGATCCGCTCGAGCAACTTGTGCTGCGAGGTCATGGAGTACACGTCGCCCGATGAGGTGGCGGTGTGCAACCTGGCGTCGGTGGCCCTGCCCAAGTTCGTGGAGGAGGACGGCGTGTTCCATTACCAGAAGCTGTACGAGGTGGTCAAGGTGGTGACCCGCAACCTCAACAAGGTGATTGACGTCAACTACTACCCCGTGGCGGAGGCGCGTAAGTCCAACATGCGCCACCGCCCCGTGGGGATCGGTGTCCAGGGTCTGGCCGACGCGTTCATTCTGATGAACTATGCATTCGAGAGCGAGCAGGCTCGTGAGCTCAACATGAACATCTTCGAGACCATCTACTACGCTTCCATGGAGACGTCGATGGAGATCGCCAAGGAGCTGGGCCCGTATGAGACGTTCCAGGGATCACCTGCCAGCAAGGGCATCTTCCAGTTCGACATGTGGGGCGTCACGCCTTCGTCGGGTCTGTGGAACTGGGCGGCGCTGAAGGAGAACGTGATTAAGCATGGAATTCGGAACTCGCTTCTGGTGGCCCCCATGCCTACGGCTTCGACTGCTCAGATCCTGGGCAACAACGAGTCCATCGAGCCGTACACGTCGAACATGTACAATCGCCGAGTGCTTGCCGGTGAGTTCACGATCGTGAACAAGTACCTGATGAAGGAGCTGATCGATCTGGGCATCTGGACGCCGGAGGTGCGCAACCAGATTCTGAACGACGGTGGTTCCGTACAAAAGGTGAAATCCATCCCTGACAACGTCAAGGACAAGTACAAGACGGTGTGGGAGATCAAGCAGAAGGCGGTGCTGGACCTGTCTGCTGACCGTGGTGCCTACATTTGCCAGAGTCAGTCGCTCAACATCCACATTGCCGACCCGACCATTAGCAAGCTTACTTCCATGCACTTCTACGCCTGGAAGAAGGGGCTCAAGACGGGCATGTACTACATGCGCGGACGCCCGAAAGCAGACGCCATCCAGTTCACCGTGGACAAGCAGGGCATCGACCAGCAGCGCGCCAAGGAGGAGGAGGACAAGGCTGCTGCGGCCCCCGCCCCGACCACGGCCCCCATCCCCACCACCGAGACCGTGGCTCGGGCAGGCGACGACGAGGATGAGTGCCTGGTTTGCGGTGCTTAAGCGTGGGGAATCGCGACGTCTTGAGACGATGTGCTGAAGCAGAGATGTTGCGCCGTTAGATATTCATTCCAAAGCGAGTATAAAAAAATCCAAACCACATTATGATGTGCTTCCTTTGGCGTTAACGCTACACATTTGTTCGCTGCATCCCACTTAAACTTCACCCAACAACGAGTGATCACTTCCCTTCATATATACGTAGTATATCCGAGTTCATTGCTTTTCATGTGAGGAACCACAGCGCAACTCTGGAACTGACACGTAGATTCTGGTCATGGGACACCTCCGGACAAGTATCCATCGGTGCGTGCCGTCCTATATATATCTGTAGGAACACGGATATGCATTGGGCTGCCCAAACACGCAGTTTGACGTTGGCTGTTGCCTTGTCACTTAGCATGGGATTATCAAAGAGCTTGCATTTATCCGTTCTCGTCGTTTGGATAGAAGAGATTGGGATAAGTTCACGAATGGAGCGTTACTTTTATAATATGTGTTGTAAACCAATTAACAGCGGAGCTGGTGCTAACGCTATACCGGGGTACAGGAGCCCCGATGATACAGTTGAACAGGAACGCGCGTTCAGGAAGCAGGTTATTGAAATCGCGAAGCAGTCGGAAGCAGCCGTTCCTCATTCAATCAACCACCCGTTTCCTTCGGTGAGTGACCGCAATTTCCCACAGGAGAAGGTACCGACTCCTCCGATTGTAGAGGACACCTACATACAGTGCGCGCCAGGTTCTTATGACCACCTACATTTTAGGGCGCCACTCGCTCAAATTTGCGAGTTGAGCGATGCTGTTTAGATATGTTGCTTCTGTCGTGAAACTGCGTTTGGGACATGTTTTAACGCGTGCGATATCGCAGTTTGGAGGTAGGCTAATATACAAGTGACCGTTTTAGTCAGTGCGCCCATTGTTATGACCACCCACCCCCATACAAAAAACGAGACAAAATGAGTGATGGTCAGAAGATGGCTTTATTAGTAGTCGATCTTACTACCGTGTTTCTTGATGACCTTCTGGCAGCGACGCGGCATGGACGCTATCAGCGAGTCGAGAATGGAAGGCTCGACGGAATCCCATGCCTTGTATAAAGCCTCCGTCAGCTCAGCAACAGTGCTATACTGTTTTCCATTAGCGTATACACGCCGTCCCATAATCGACCACAGATTCTCAATGGGGTTGAGATCTGGGGATCTGNCCATGCCTCGTATAAAGCCTCCGTCAGCTCAGCAACAGTGCTATACTGTTTTCCATTAGCGTATACACGCCGTCCCATAATCGACCACAGATTCTCAATGGGGTTGAGATCTGGGGATCTGGCTGGCTGGTCTAGCACATGCATATCTTGCTCTTGAAAGAACTCTTTAGTCCTCTTCGACCGATGGATGGATGCACCATCCTGCTGATAGACGAAATCAGTGCCATAGTGTAGGTGCGCAAACGGCAGCAGACACTCGGACACTGTATACACATAGTCGTCCGAGTTCTGCTTGCCATGCAGCACTGCAAGCTTCGTCTTGCCGGCGGAGCTGAAGGTTGCCCACACCATCACCGATCCGCCACCAGCCTGGCGACGCTTGGTCTGTCGAGGCGGCCGGCGGATGTCCCGCCAGTAGGCGTGGAAGCCGTCGGGCCCATTGAGACTACACTTCTTCTCGTCCGAGAAGATGATAGATTCCCAGGGCCCGGCGGCATCCGTGTTCAGGATCCTCGCCTACGCCCACGCCTCCCTTGCCTTCTTGTCCTCCGCCGAGAGCGGCAAGGTATTGTCCATTTTAGTGTAGATGAGCCAGTCGACACCGGCAAGCACACGCTGGATAGTGCGCACCGATGCTGACAGACTCAGCTCACCCTTGAGCTCCGCGCAGAGTGGTCTCCCTTGGCCGCGGTGCGCAGAAGCAAGCGCACCTCTCGCTCTGACATTACAGATGCCGGGCCAGGCTTCTTGCGCTCGATCTCCTCCTCAAACAGGACGCGATGAATAGCCCCCCGTGAGCGTTGGACACGCCGATCTATCTCGCGCAGACTGAACCCGCCTTCATGCAATCCCTTGATCCGCCCTTTTTCCTCGGTCGATAGCGGTGGCCCCCTTCCCATCGCTTTCAAAAATGCCAGTCCTCAGCGAGCCACCACTAGCATTGAATGGACCGTAGCCATCTTCTGACCATCATTCATTTTGTCTTGTTTTTGTATGGGGGTGGGTGGTCATAACAATGGGCGCACTGACTAAAACGGTCACGTGTATACTAGCCTACCTCCAAACTGCGATATCGCACGCGTTAAAACATGTCCCAAACGCAGTTTTACGACAGCAGCAACATATCTAAACAGCATCGCTCAACTCGCAAATTTGAGCGAGTGGCACCCTAAAATGTAGGTGGTCATAAGAACCGGGCGCGCACTGTAGTAGCATCATACTTTCTTGATTTCATCATTTGAATACACTAATACTACTTCTACTAGGGAACGTATAATATCGATCCTACTCTCATTTTTTTTAATTAAGAAGGCCTCTGATACCGCAATAAAGCTCTTTGCGGTTTGGTGCATGAATTCCTGCAATAAAGGAGGCCTGAAGATGCTGCAATACAGTAACTTCGCCCAGCGGTAAGTTTGCGCTACGTAAGACTAACTCGAAACTCGAAAATGTTTTAGGGGTGTGTTCTACAACGAGCATGGCTAGCAAGGCACGGAGCTTAACGTGTTACCCCGGAGATACCCGTGCGTTCGCGTCTATAGGACGTGCTTAACCGGGGGGGGGGGCGGGGGCGGGGGGGGGGGGGGGGGGGGGGGTGGGGGGGGGGGGGGGGGGGGGGGGGGGGGGG
>JAGDFM010000319.1:26172-47473 GCA_019155715.1 Phytophthora pseudosyringae
GGGTTGGCGTTTATATTTCTTGCTTAACCTCCCCCCCCCCCCTCCTACAGTTCTTCCCCCTAGCTATTATAGCACAGCTCGTGGACACTTTCGGGCTATGAGTGGTACCAACCGAATGCTTTTTTGGAGCTCGATTTCGTACGAATTGCTGTTAGAATGAATGTGAAGGCAATTTTGTGCACCGACTGTTTGATTGTAGCTCTTTTTTCAATATGCATTGATTTTGGCCTAAAAAAGACGCTATCATCAGAATTATAAGTCTCCATACAAAAATAAGTCTACGGGACGGGGAAAGCATTTTCAGGTTAGTATCAAGTACGAAAGGATATTATAATTTACAAGTTCAGCTAGTACATATTTAAAAATACGGTAGCACATCAAGACGCTGCCGCCGCATGGTTCCCCCAGCAATGTACTCTGCGGCGGAACACTCTTTTGAGGCGGACGAAGCCGATGTCGACCTTACACTGTAAGTTACAGCACATGGCAGGCAAATCTCTGCTCGGTTCTTTCGCGCGCTGCTTGGCCCGTGGATAAGAGAAAACTCCAAAACCAGCATACCTGACGAGTTTTTCTCCAAAACCAGCATACTCGGCAAAATCAGCATACCGAGTTTCTGATACTGTACTAGGCATCATCAGAATATTGTTTCAAATTATGCAGAGGAGTCTGGCAACGCTGCTGTCGAGCTGCCACATACAAATCAGCTCGTATCAACACTGCTGTTGCCAGCTAAGAGAAAGGAAGTTTCACAAGGTAGAACGCACGTAAAACGAATTCCGAGTGCTGGAGAGAGCAGGCCAACACGAGTTCAGCGCTGCCCAACTTCGGACAACCAGATCACAACAGGAAAACCTGCAAAACCCCGCCGAAATTGGTATCAGTGGAGCCTGCAGCGCCTACAATCCTAACAGCCCCAGCAGCAGCTTCAGTACAGCAGCCACACCACCGACCCCAGCAGCAGTAACTACTCCTGCGACTCCAGCAACGGCAGCCACTCCGGTGACTCACAGCGACGGCATCATCATCAGCATCTTCGCAGTGCACGTAGCACCAGCGCCTCCAACGGCTTCAGTAAGATAGCAAACACCTTTATAGAGCAAGCGCACGAAGGTTAGAGTCCAATATCTGACAACCGTATATGTATATCAACGCTTGACTTGCCGAAGCATATATACTTCCTGCATCGCGCGGTGTTGTTCTCTTCATTCGGCCACGAGAATGGTAGCGCGGTAGTCGCTAATATTCTGATGATGCCTAGTATCAGAAACTCGGTATGCTGATTTTGCCGAGTATGCTGGTTTTGGAGTTTTCTCCGTGGATAATACTACATACGAAGAGCTGAAGGGGCTCTACAATGTCTATGTGTACATCTACGGGCAAGTGCACTGCAGTACCTCTAGCGTCGGTTCCGTTCGTCCACGTTGAGTTGAACCAAGGACTCAGTCTAGAGGAGATGCCGTTCACGTAACGAATGTGAGGTGCACGACACTCATTGATCGCCATCACGACGTTGCACTGCATTGGGCTCCAAGAGAGAGCAGACCCAGCGTCTGGGCGTGCGTGGTAACGACCAAAAGCCCCCCCCCCCCGACTCGCCTCTTTTTAAGCGACGTCTACCGTAAGTTGCGTGCCGTAGAGACCAAACATCTCGTGGCTTTCTTGGCAAGGCTGTCCAAAGTACAAGTCCACATGGCGCCGATGTGGCATAAGTTACTATGACTTAGCCATGATTATTAATAGCGAGCTCAAGGGTGTACATGTACTGTAGTCAGGCACGACCGATTCTTGAGCCCACTGCAGTGTGTGGATGCAAGTGAGAGAGATGGCGAGGATGTGAGGAGTCCTCACTGAGGACGCCTCTACGGAACACTCGAGAGAGATCAGCACAGCTGCGTCGTGGGCCACGCTGAGCCACGACTCGTGGCTCAGCGTGTTTGGGAGACTCTGGAACGGCGGGCGACATGTGTTTTGGTGCCTGCTGGAGGTGAATGGGAACCCTGAGAACACCTGAAGCGATGTCTTGGATCACTTGACGCGGCCACCGCATGGCCCGCCAACTTATCGACACGTGCTAGTGAAGTCTCGACCACGCCGGCGCGTTGCGCACGTCTCATATGCTCCAGTAATGGCTGCAGACCAGAGCTCGCAGCTTTCGTTCGAGCGGATGCTATAATAGTCTCATCGCGGACTTTGTGGTCTCCACAAGCTCCGAAGTCCATAGAGACCAAGGCAAAGGCGCGGCACCACGGTAACGTATGCCGTGACGCCGGCCACCACCGCGACGCAGGATTTCGGCGCGCCAGCCGATCTCGCGCGCACCCCCAATCGTCAGATCGAACGTACACTTGTCCGCGCTTGGTTCAAAGACAAAGCCGCCAGCTCACGGCTGTGCAGGTTGTCCGCCTCGGGCGCGAGCGGACGCAAACAAAATTCCTGAACCAGGCGAGTTACCACTCCAGTATTTGACACATCCAGCACGCTTGACCCCTTCACTGGTCAATCATGCCGACCTCAAGTACTCGCCGCAACGCCAACCGCGCCCGGTGCCGCATGCCCGAGTGCGGCAAATTCGCGCAGACCCGCGGACTGTGCAAAGCCCACGGCGGGGGCTCGCGCTGCCGCGACCCGAGCTGCCAGAAGTTGGCTCAGAGCCGCGGCCTGTGCATCGCGCACGGCGGCGGCCGTCGATGCGCCTTCGACGGCTGCTCCAAGCTCGCCCAGTCCAAGGGCTTCTGCATCTCGCACGGTGGCGGCCGCCGTTGCCACGTTTCGGACTGCGATAAGTTTGCGCAGGTGCGCGGCCACTGCAAGTCGCACTCGAAGCTCATCTCGACCCGCTCTGGCTCCTGGTCTCCGGTTTCCGTCTCGGGGTCGACGGCCCCCAGTTCGGACCGCTTCAGCCCCGAGTCGTCCATTTCGCCGAGCAAGTCCAAGCTCTCCATCGACTTCCTCGTGAACCCGTGCGGCATGTCCTCCAACCGGAAGGAAGACGTGCTGCCGGGTCTGCACATGGCCGGCCCCACGCTGCCCCACCAGCGTTCGCTGCTCTCATATCTCGATCCGATGACTACGCTTGCCACGACCGCTGCGGCGATGCAGGCTCGCCCTTCGCTCGCGATGCCTACGCACTACCCGCCGCTCCTGCTGTACCGGTGATTCTACGTACCCCACCGAACAACAATGTACAGTACTGTAGCTTTAGTACAAGTCGATAGCATATTTATCCTTTCAATGCATGGCAATGTCTTTGAATTGACAAACCGAGCTCGTTATGGAGATTGCACGATGTTGTCCAAAGGCGTCTCCTCCTCTTCGGTCAGCGATCGATAGCCTCTGCGGCAGATCCGCCGATTGGATGCGCGTGGCCCAGCGCTCGCACACCCGCACGCCTGTGCACCGAGGCGCTGTTTTCCGTGCCTTGCGTTAGCGCAGATCCTGAAGTTGATCCCGGGCGGGATCATGCGATGGCACACGCTTCCCGTCGTTATGAGGAAAGCGCTCTCTGCACCGAAATCGTCTCGCTCAGTGAGCGACGCTCACGAGGCGCGACCGCGGTCGCGTGCCAGTCTCGACGAGGCGGGCAAACGAAGCTTCGCGGCCAGTGTGGTCACTACCGTTTGCCAAATTCAGGACGGTACGCCGCGCCACTGTCCGACAGTCATGAGGAGACTTTTGTTGGAGGCCACGGCTCGCCACTGCATTAGGCGGTTCTTCCTTATCGTCCACCTTAACGCCTATCCACGTACACGGCGCACGTGACGGGCGCTGTTGAAGAACGACAGCATGAGCAAGTTACGCGTGCTTCGTAGCTCCTCGATCAGACGGCAGTTCGCGTTCGGTAAGGCTCGGCTCGGTATGCCATACAGTACCTCAACTTATGGTGAGGCGACCTGTACAGATGGAGACTTGCATGGACGTGTCACAATGGCCTCGTGACGAGGATGTTGGAACGGCGGCACTGGACAGCAAACATCCGGCAGATGACCGAGCTGCGGCTTCATTGCTGGGTTCTTCGAGTACACAGTAATCTGTCTCGATAAATAAGTCACGGCATATATATAAAATACAAGGTTTGTTGAAATACAAAGCAACATAATAGACAGACAGGCCCAATAATACCGTAAACACTGTATTAAATTAAGGAGTTTATGAGTTTAGACGACTTCGTCATTGAACTGCTTTTGTTTTTTGCGTACAATTCTCGTCTGGAAGTGAAAGGGTTAACGTGGAGTGCCAGACAAACTTTTGCGTTAAGCTTTACGAGCTTTAGGGCAATAGGTGTACTACGAGACTTTAGTTTTGGCACATATCACCGTTTTTCGTGCTCATTGGCATTGGAAAGCTCGATGCTACCACGACGATGCGTTCTTCTCGGCCTGCAGCACCTACATCTATCCGATTCATGCGCACACGAGACGGTTGACCGAATGGATGGTGCCATAGAGCTCGCCACTAAACTTTGCTCGCCGTCGGCTACTACAAAGCGCTGTGCGCCTTCGAACAGCATGTGCAATATGGCCGTCATATAATATTGAGCTCCGGATCGGGCGCGACAAACTCTACCCACCGCAAAAGCGCGAGTTCACAAAAATGATGAAGCTCCACATGTCCTGCCTGGTCCCGAGTGAGCGTTTTGACTGGGCTTTGCTTTCTCGGAGCTGGTGAAGTCTGCAGTGCAGCGTGATCGGACGTTCTGTCAGCCAGTTGCTGGGCCATCGAAACTTGAACCGGCAGACACTCAAACATTCTTCGTTAGCTGCTGGAGCTGGTCGAGTGCAGCGGCCGATCAACTTGCCGTCTCTTTTCCCAACGGCACCGTATTGATGGGAGTCAGCGCAAGGTGAACGCCTCACTAAAAGCGCAGTGTCCCTGCAAATTCCTCGGATCCAGTCGATGTGAATTGAAAACCGGATCCTCGCAGAAAAGCAGGGAGCGTTTCGAAATCATCCTCTTTGGAGTCAACACCTCGTTAGCTCGAAGTGTGTACTTTGAAAGTGGACCTGGCGAAAGTACTACTTTCGCCAGGTCCAATTCCAGCTTCTCGAAGCAGCGCACAGATGGCAGGGACTTCAGATCCTGAGAGTGAGTTTTGCGAGGCGGCCCGCTGCCAAATGCGTCACTTCAATCGTTCGGAGGACAGTGACACGGCGCGGCGGAGAAGGCGCTGTACAGGGTACAGTGTACAGTACACCGACGAGGAGGACCGCAGGCTGCGGTCGTGCTGCCACGCGCCGTATATTCGGTGTGCCGTTGAAGCTGCGCCCGTCCAATTCGGGGCGTCTGAGGATCCGCGGCATTTTAGTCAGGTCACGGCGGCAGGCGCTGCAACATCCGGTTCATCCGGCATGGTAGCCGGACTGGTCTCATTTTCGTCACCGCAATCGCATCCCTCGGAGACCGGCCATGGACCTGGCGTGCTGCCATTGCCAAGCAGGAAACGAGCCGCGCTTCACGGGGCGCTCCTCAAAGCTTGTCTGCCTCGCGTCCAACATCGGTTAAAACGAGGCAGCACCCCGGTTACGACTATACACGCCCCACCACAAACTTATCTCGGTGAGGTTTGTGGCCATCTGAAAAGGGACCACCACCTTTACGAGCGTCGCAGTGCAGGTGCCGCGAGCGCAGCTGGCCAACACCGTGGATAGCCTGCTACAGTAGACGCTTACGTCTATATTGCAACGAGAATGGAATAACCGTACGCCAGTCAAACCTAAACTTTTGGCTATCCTGTTTCAGAACAATGATGTCAAGGTTAACTTACATGTAATGTTTGGATAGCACGCCAGCCATTACAGCACGCTCGCATCCTGCGAGTCACATGCACACACGGTGGATGCGAGAGCTTCCCAAGATGAAGCGGAAAAGGTGGCCAGTCAAAATCATCGCGGCCCGCGTTCCCAGCCGCTGCTTGTCTGTGGCTTTTTGCACAAACTGTCGTGCACTTGGACGTTGGCTCGTCTCGCGCACGTTTGTTGCTCAGGGAGTGCGAGCCGCAGTCGTGCGATCTGTCCCTCACGGGAAGGCTCAATCCTACACAAGTGCCGCAAAAAACAAGTCGGCCGGGCTGCCGTCCGTTCCGCGCGGCCAGGTGTCCCAAGGTCTTGGCGGCGTGCACGACTCGAGCAGATGAACCAGATGCCTTACAGTACTGCGGAGATCAGATCCCAGCATCTTTGAGGCGGGGCCAGGCAAACATGCGACGATTACAGCCATGCGGGAAACCTGCGGCGTGCCAGCGTTGAGCTGCTGGCCAGCTGATCCATGCAGCAGCTCGGCCCACGAAACACGCCCTTGAAGAGGGAGCTGCAGAACTGCACCGAGTGTTTTGTCTGTATTATGAGGTCGCCTGCAGTTGGGCGTCACAACGCTGTCCCTGGTTGCAAAATTCGGTGGAGCAGCGGATATGTAGATGTCGATGCTCGTGGAGCGATCGAGGCTCGCCTTTGTTTCTGCCTCGTCGCGGTTTGTAGCCACCTTCCCCATCCGATTTCGTGCCGTGAGGTCGGAATATCGTGTTTCTGCTCGAGTGCGAACGAACCAGCCCCGTCACGTCGCCGGAGCCCCGTCACTGTACTCTGTCTATATTAAGTGAAAACGCGCTCTTGGTGAGACGACCACAAGAGCGAACTCGGACGCAAATAAAAGAACCGGTCGCTCTGGCTAGGAGAGGATACCTGGGTGGACCGAGCATCGCGGCCATCATAGTCACTATGACATAGTGTGCGAGCAAGCAAGTCGAGGACCCACTGGACTCCAGTCTGGAGGCCCACTGCCGCACCCAGGGAAGTCGTACATGTACGCAAGGCTTTCATGCAGAAAGTCTCGGGCTCCAGCACATCTCAAAGAAAGCGGATATGTACACGCGCATCGAAAAAAAAAACAGAATCCTTACACTTTTGTAGTCGTCAAAATCGTGCCATCCACACCGAGGTGTCTCAAAGGCACCAAGCAGAAAGGAAGGTCGGTCCTCGACTCTAGGTATAGCACAGCGGATTTCGGAGTAATGGGGCGTTTTGGATTGTTGAAACCAATACATCTACATTGTAGATTCCTTGTCCATGACGTCACGAGCGACTCGTTAGCTCTCGGAGCCCGGACATTCGACGCGGCACCACCCGCTCACACGCTTCGCGCGTCGCGACACGCGAAGCGAGTCAACAGCATTTCAAAGCGATTGTCTCTCCACATACATGTACATGTATGCTGGCGAGCCTCCTTTGCCACGAACAGGAAAGCATCGCGCGCGTACATTTTTACCTTGGCACCGTGGGCCCGTTAATTCGTCTGTTTTCCCCAGTCCGCGTAGATTCCGCTGTGCAAGCTGTCGTGCTCATGAGGCCCGTCTTGCAGGCGAGTAAACGCTCGATCTACAGCAGATGGAAGCGGTCGAATGAGTTCGAGAGACCATACTCCCCTCGTAAGTAAGAACGCCACATGCAACTCGTCCGTTTGTCACCTCTGGGCTAGTTCTGTTCGATCCAGCTGTCACACTGAGTATGGCTGGGAGGGGTTCAAAGGCTGAGCTCGCTCGCCTATCCGGCACACGATCCCCGCAACTTCTGTCTCTCTCGCGACCGGCATGCAGACCCATCAGGTATCCGACCTGTACCTCTCGAGCAGAGCAGAGCACCGCGTGGTACGGACAGTCCGATCGTAGGGCAAGCAGCAGTCGCATGGTGGCAACCGTGCTGGTCCCGTTTTGCTTGTTTGCCATCTCGTTATAATGGGCTCACTTTACATTTCACCGCCAACCGCGAACATCGGCACTCGAACGCTTCACTGTTAACGCAGCAGTGTCTTAGTGTGTTTGAAAGCACATCTCCCCCCCCCACTCATTTGGTGATCATGCCGGCGTCAAGTACCCGTCGCAACGCCAACCGTGCTCGGTGCCAGTTCGCTGGTTGTGACAAGTTCGCCCAGACCCGAGGTCTGTGCAAGGCTCACGGCGGCGGCTCTCGCTGCCGTGACCCGCAGTGCAACAAACTCGCCCAGAGTCGCGGCTTGTGCATTGCGCACGGTGGAGGCCGTCGCTGCCAGTTCGACGGCTGCAAGAAGCTGGCGCAGTCCAAGGGCTACTGCATCTCGCACGGCGGCGGCCGCCGCTGCACCATCCCGAACTGCGAGAAGTTCTCGCAGGTCAAGGGCCGCTGCAAGTCTCACTCCAAGCTCATCATGACCGGCTCGTACTCGCCGTCTCACGGTGTCGTGACCCCGCCCAGCTCGACCGGCAGGTCCATCATCTCCCCCACCAGCGCCAAGCTCTCGATCGACTTTCTGGTGAACCCGCTCTCGCGCAGCTCGTCCATCGGCGACAAGGTGCCGGCCCAGCAGCAGATGCAAGTGCCTGCGCTGCGCCCCATCACTCAGCTCGCCAACCCGTTTACCTCGGCCGGCATGGGCTGCCATGTTCGATACGACACTCAAGTGCTGGGCAACCAGCGATCACTGCTGTCGTTCCTGGAGCCCCACGGAGCTGTCCCATCGTACCCGGTACCGCAGCCTCAGCACGCTGTGCCGGGCCACTACCAGGCACCAATTCTGCCGTCGCTTACGATGTACCGCTAAACCACAGTCGTTCTGAGTGTTCTAGTGCTGTCTTGTGAGTAGTTGAAGGGTATACATGTTGATAAAGAATGCGTAGGGCGCAACGCCGCAGTAGAGTTAGCGCCTCATATTTAACCCTTAAAGTGTACACTACTTTCTCCTCCCACAATTTCCATGCATCCTTTTACCAATCCAATCTACAGATCAGCCAGGCAGAAGTTCGTACGCAGCAAAGAGTGCTCTGCAGATAAAATCCGCCAGTTTAGCCAGTTTCTTGAAAGAGGGTTCGACATCCTCTTGAAGCTCAATAGAATGGCATCAGCATCTTCGAGCAACAGAGCCGGAAGTACAGCACGAGGCATGCATACAGTATCCATGCTATCGTAAGCTTGGATGGAGTACCCTGGTACAACATACATGTAGTACAGTGCTGCAAAGCTTCTCAGCTGACGGCTGGTCGCTTGCAAAAGCGGGAAGTCTCATCCGGATGTCCTTAGGACTCATTCGCCAATGTTCACGTACTGTACTGTACAGTCTGTAGCCCGTTGCTCTGGCATTCGACCATTCGAGACAGCGCTTCCCATCTCAACATGGTGCCTGAACTTGGCATCAGCTCAACTCTGTCTCTGGGCGGCGGTGGAAGTTCCAACCTGGAACCCGCTCGACAGCGTTGTCACCTGCGCTTCAGAGGATGAAACCGGATTGGAAAGCACCATCGACTAAAAGCGCCATTCCCCCAGGCACCTCAATGCAGGGTACGTGCGGAATTATCGACAACTTTCACGTATATTCGACGGAACCAAAGAGCACTTGGACGCGTCTCGAAGGAGTTCGCTTGCTGTTAGTACTAAGTACCGGTATTGATGTTGGGCAGAACAGCCCTTTGATTGTTGGTTCATTAGCACATTGTGGCTTCGTCTGCTTCAGAAATTACCCTCGCCAGCGTAATCTCCCCGTCGACAAGAGATTGCTTGATACACTGGTAGTGGCGTCGTACGGCAGCTTCGCGGTGTACATGTACTCGACATGAGCAGAGTTCGATAGTAACCGAATTTTGCGGTAGTATACTGTCCTTGAATCACGCTGGCACGAAGCTCTTCCTGGCCACTATCCTATCCAGCCTTCAGCGTAGCTTTAGTTCCACGACTCGGTGACATCGCGGAAATTTTTGCCTAACGGAGAGAATTTGCGGGCGCATCCAGACAAAAAGAAAACAAAACTACAGGAAGAAGAAACGTGGCCAGCTTTCAGCTTTGGAGATACATGTGCCTTCAGACTATATGGCCACCTCACCCCCACGGTCTTCTGTAGCCATGTCACTAAGCTGCGGTACGGACTGAGTGATGGTCTTTTCTGTAGCCATCCCCCAAGTCGAAGTGATCTGAGAACAACAATCAATCACTTCCAGATTGCCCTCGCCATGGCTTCGTTTTTCGTTGTCCCCGCCCCCGCCCCCTTTGACGCGGTGGCTCCCGTGTGCCCGCCTTTCACCCAAGAAGCCTTCCCGGCGCTGTGCCAGATCTGCATGGACGCGCCGGCCTCCGTCTTCCAGCTGTGCGGCGGCGACTGCCTGGCCGAGGTGTGCAGCCAATGCCTCGTGCGCCACGTGAGCGCCACCGTCTACTCATTCTACCCGGGTCTGCTGCCCAAAGTCCGCTGCCCCATGTGCCTCAACCTGCTCAATAAGAACCAATGGGAGAATCTCGTCGTGCCGCCAAATGCTCCAGAAGAGCCCGACCAAGAGCAGGAGCAGGAGCAGGAACAGGATCCCCCAGAGACCCCCGAGCAGCCGCAGGACGACGTCCAGTATGTAGACGACAACAGCCACGTGCTGGACAAGTACGTGGTGCTTTGTCGCCAGAGCTGCGGCTTCCAGAGCCCGTGCTGTCACAATTCCGACTACTCGATGCTGCCGGAATGCTATGCCGAGTCAGAGGACGAAGACGACCAAGATACGCAGCTAAAGCTGCCAGAAGTGCAGCTTGAAGCGGTGGAGGAGCTTTGTCGACGTGGTGTCGAGTTCTGCTACCACCGTCAAGACGCGGCAGAGTTTTACGCGTTTCTGACGGAGAAGTTTGAGGGCAACGCGGAGCACGTGCTGTGGAAAGTGCTGCCCAAGATTGTCGATGAAGAGCGGCGTGCGGCGCTGCTGCTGCGTCATTTGAACAAGAACCCGGACACGCAAACGCGCTGCTGCGGGGCGAACGTGTGCTTTAAGTGCAAAGCGACGAACCACCACGATGGCAAGTGTCGCGACTTTATTGAGGATGAGAACGTGGTCGAGTGCCGCGGCTGTGGCGTCACGGTCGTCATGGTGGACGGATGCGATGCGCTGCACTGTTTGTGCGGATTTTCGTTCTCGTGGTCGGAGGAGGTGGCACGTCAACTTGCTCAGCGCAAACTCCTTGCGCCGTCGGAAGACGCCGAGTACGACAATTGGGCCCTATGGCGCTATCGAATGTGCGAGACGCTCCAGAAGGTGACAAATTTGCCTGCGACGCAGCGCGAATTGCGGCTGGCACGTCTCGTGCGCGAGCACCGTCCTCTTTTGCGCCGACTGCTGCTCCCGCGAGTGTATCGCCACCGACTGAGCAGGAATGATCCTGAGAGCGTTGAAGAGGCAGCGATCAAGCTGAAGTCGATCGCGGAAAGGCCATTGACGCCCGAGTCTCCGCTGCTGTCTCGAAGTGAGTCCGTGCCGTGACCAAGTTCAGGTTTGTCCTGACCGACACTGGTGCGGGAATTTATTGGTGAAGGGTTATTAATAATAACTCTTTCGTGGTAAAAGGGGGGCAAAAAACGCCCTTTAAGATGTTTTGCAAAACACGGTGAAAATTACGCCTCTAAAAGGGCGCACTCAGCGCCCTTTTACAGAAACCCCTGGCCAACTTAACACCATCGGTGGACACACTTCCTATTAAGTACAACAGGAAGATTAGACAACAGAGGGACCAGGATGTAAGCTGCTCCATTTTGGTTGTTCGAGGGCTGGGATTTGTAAGAGTGGAACACGCACTCCCCCAGTAGTAGCTCCATAACTTGCTTCAGCGTGGACAACTTGTCCATGACAGGAAGTTCCGCTCACACCCGTCCCATCCCTTTTTGCGTTATCCGATTAGCTCAAAACACACCTAAGAGTGTGGTGCCATTGCCATCCTAAATTCTGCTTAAATTACAATACTTATAAATTGCTCTGTTAATTGCAGCCTGGCGGACGAGTAGAAGCAAAAAATCTTCGAATGGCACGACAAGAACTCATCTCTCTCTCTCAGCGAAAGTTAGCAGAGAAAGCCAAGGGCGAGTTGGCTCTGTTCACGGCGAGTTGCGAAAGTCGTTCATCATTAGGCACGCAAAAACAAGCCCCACTGTTCACCAAGAAGACCGGTGCGGGTCTTAGATTACATGCCGATCCGAAGTTTTTTTGTCGTATGTGATATCACTGGGAATTTTCCAATACATTTGCTATGTAAATTTCCACCGATCACTGATCTGTGGCGCTGAACTAGTATGAAAGCGCATATTTTACATAGCAAATGTATTGAAATTTTTTTCAATTGAGCAAAGTTTGACAGGTATTAATTAAGCTCCATAGTTTAGCATTACTACCAAGTCGGTGGATCGATAAGTGATTAAGTACACCAGGGTATTATATAACACAGGTATTAAATTGGTCAGGGCTCTCTGTATTATGGGTTATATTGGGGTGGGGATGTTTCAACCGGAAATCGGTATGGCAAAGTGTAAGGCCGGTATCAAGCTGCCCTATACTCCGGTACCAGTATCACGACAGTTGCACTGCGTGTGTGGTCATAAGAAGGACATAATTTTAATCCTAACCGTAAGATATGATTCCCGAAAGTTAGAGAAATCGTCGAGTGGCTCAGCACAACCGAAAGAGGGGGGAACGTGAAGAAGCGAGCGTCGGAGGCACTCAAGATGGCGCTACAGCACGACGGCAAGACACCCCAAGCGCAGGATGTGGTGCGTAGAAACGCTCTATGACTATGTTCGTATGTGCCCGTCTAAGAGTTTGTTCATGTCTATTCATTCTCTAATATAGCCCCCAGATTGCGATCCCCCCTTCCCCCCCCCCCCCCCCCCCCACAGCCAGCCACGGCGACCATTCGGCAGGGAGAAGATGCATCGGCAGACAGCGACCCGCCCGCCACGCAGCCGTCCACTGTGGGCATCCGACCAGGAGAATACGCGTCGGCAGACAGCGAACCGACCCCCACACAGACGACCAACACAGCCACTCGACACACAGACGCAGTCTGCGACCGGTCGCATTAGTTGCCGACCAGCACGACCATTAAAAAACAGAAGGCAAGAGTGGCGTCGGCGTCCAAGCTGAATCGCCTCAGCCTAAAGCGCAGTATTACCGCTGAGGGAAAAGCGACGAAACGAGGACCTTACAAAAAGCGCATGGCTTTTGCTATCGCGCAGGCCATTATGCAGCCGGCGGACAGTTCCAGCGAGTCGTACGTGCCGGAGGAGGAAGCGTACAAACAAAACACTGACGGAGGAGATGACTACGACGACGACTACGACGACGACGGTACTCCGCTTATGCTTGCGCAGCAAGAAGCGTCGGCGGAGCTAGCTGATCTCCCGGACGTTGGTGTGCTGAGGCACATCACAGAATTGTACCGGATAAGAAGGACTCCGGTACATCATTCGACAAAGCCATACTGGATCAAGTTGAGAATGCACGTGAAAAGAAGTATGGCATAGAGATTGTTGATGGTGAATAAACGACTAGTGGAGAGGATGCAGCAATTGCTGCGCTTGATGCATCACGCGGCCGTGTGGTAGAGGACGACGGGTGTAACGGGGTTACACGAAGGTCACATGTAGTGTAGCGACACTATGTGTCACCTTGACGGAAGGGGTACAAGGTACCACTTCTATTAACAGGATTTCAGTACGTGGCTTCAGAGCCACTCGAAATGCATTTGACTAGGTGTAACTATGGTATATAGTTAAAGTCATACATTTACACCACAGGCGGCTTTGCCGCAGATAAGCAAAGAATAACAGTTCAGTTTTAGCATCAAAGAGTGTATTTGCCTTGGGTTAGGGATACCGACTCTTTGAGTCTCTAGTTAGTAGTACTAGAGGAATCTAAGCCTCTGCGGAGACTTAGGGGTTCGGAGAAACGTCAGCTGAGACTTGGAGAGTCATACATCTTCCTCTGAAGCACTACGCTACGCAGCCCCGCTGCATATGTGCAAGGCGTTGACCGCCTGGATCAGATCCGAAGGCGATTTTGAATAGCGGATGGACATTCATTCAAAAGGTGGCACAAAAAGCTAGCGTTGGCTCTGATAGATGTTGCTAGGGCAAATGCACATCTAACTAGGCGCCTTGTGAGAGCTGACCCAACAGGTCACGATCCTCATCGCGCGTTTATGACAGAACGCGTTGTTGAGCTAATCAATGGTCGGTGGGCTGAGGCACCCAGTGAGGGGCGCATGCTATTTGGAAGTGTTTCGTCAAGCATATCGGCTTTGACGGCCATTGTAGAAACTCCATCAAGCGTGCGATCCGACCGCAGCCAAGGAAGCCCTGCTACAATTTGCTCGTCTGTGACGTCCAAGCAGATCTATGCTGATCAGAACCGGAAGCGTCGCTGCTGCATCGTGTGCCCGTGGGAAGCCCGGTATTAGAGAGTGGTGACAAATTATTGGCACACGCACGGCGTGTACCTTTGTCGCGTAATGCATCGTCAAGAAGCCAAACCTTGGATGTGCCCCCATGTCGCGTGGACATGCTGGGCGAAATACAACAGATTTATATTCCTCAGCAGCCCTTCGCATACAAAGGAAACATCAGTCGAAGGTCTAAATTAGCCAAGATATGTCGTGAAGCTATTGGTGATAGTGCTGAGGCTATCGAGACGCCAGCCGCAGTACGATAGATTACAGCACCCCTCGAACGTAGTGCTGTATGTGATGGGGAGCTTACAATTGGTGGTAGTCCAAGGGAATGAACCGGCAGTACTGGCGAAGGTAGCGCAGTACATATTGGACGTGGTGCTGATGATGACGGCCGAGCTGAACATGGCGGGGGAGCCGAAGGTCGTGAAGCATCCGACCAAGGCGGAACTTCCAATGCTATTGAAGGATGTGAAGCGAGTGACGAAGTTGGTGGATCCCCTGGTTGAATTGATGAGGTCGACCGAGGAGTCGATCGAGAACCCATCGAAGTTGGCGAAGGCCGAGCTGTACTTGGCGGAGCTGGCCAAGGTCTCGCTGAACATAGCGGGGATGGTGGCGGTTATGGAGGACCCGGTCAGCCAAGTGCGGCGGGCGATGGACTCGGTAGAGCTGGGCAAGGTCTTGGAGAATTCGTCGGTGCTATCTACGGTCACGCAGCACTCGACCCAGCTGGCGAAGGTAGTGCTATAGTTGGTGACGGTCGTGCTGGTGCTAAAGCGATTCGGGTTGGACTCGGCGGAGCTATCAGAGATCATGCAGCAGTTGGCGCCGGTTCCACACGACTTGACAGTGCTGGAGCGGTTGCCGGAGGGCCCAGAGGGGCGGACAAACGTCACGCAAGGCCCGAATGAGCTCCCCAATGTCGAGGCAGACCTGGTGACGGTGGTGCATGTCCTGTGCTAGCAGAAAATGATCGTGGTGGAGCTGGCGACGGTCGTGTCAGAGATGCCGACGGTATTGTAGGGACTGCTAGATGTGTCGAAGGTCGTGGAGCATGCGAGCGAGCTGGAGATGTCAGAGTCGGGTGTGGTGGGGCTGGTGATGGACGCGCCGGGCCTGGCAGAGCTGGCAAGATCGGTGGAGGACTCAGCGGAGCTGGCGAAATTTTCGAAGAACTCGGTGCCGCTTGTAACGATATGGCAGCAGGTCGTGTTGATTGTGATAAATCAACTGCATATATTGAGATGATGCATAAATTTTGATCAATGTATGTGTTAGGTTATGCTCTACAGACAACGACGGAAAAAGCCCCGTAGCTAAAAAAATTCCGCGCGACCGCTACACATCACGAGTGACCTATCCAAAAAGCCCCCCTCGCTCAGTACTCGATATGTCTATTTTATTTAATCGCATGAGTAGATACATATAATATTATCCAGTTAAATTACAAAGATATTGACTGGTTTGGCGGCTTTGCCGCAATTTTGGCGCCAGTTCCAGCGCTGCTTCACTGCCACTCTCACTTACCGAAGAGACCCTCGATGCTCACCACCCCACGACACAAGCAGTGCACCTACACCATCGAAGTGAAGCGCCATGCTCTTCGCTTAGTGGTCGACATCAGTGCCAAGCATGCCGCCGACGCCTTGGGCTACCCACCACGTACTGTGCAAGACTGGACCGCTCAGCGAGACGCCATTATTTCCTTCAAAGGGGCCCAAGCGAGCAAGACTCTCAAGGGCCAGGGCCGGAAGGAGATGATCCCGTTCGCCCACGAGCTTCTGACCTTCATGAAGGACATGCGTCGCGACGAAGAGGTACGTGTCTGATGATGTTTCATTGCTTTTTGATGATAATACTAATCTCTGTTGTATCCTTTGTGTACTACCATGATGTTAGAGTACATTAAAACCAATCACAGACGCTGGTTTAACAATTATGTGTCTGGCAAGAAGAGTTTGGTATCCGCTGACAATGCAATTATGCGTTTACTGCAGCGGTTTTCCAAAAGGTGCGTAAAGCTCGAGCTCCAAGTATTATTTTGGTGCTAATTCCTGATTTTTTATTTATGTAGGCACGGTTTTACCGTTCAAGTTGCCCAGCACACAAAAAAATCGGCTACTGACCTGGAAGAGACTTGGGTAAAGTTTGCGATTGAGTTTGGGAAAAGCACGAAGGCCGCTTTACCCCGTCGATGATCTACAACGTAGACGAGACTGCCATCTACTTCGACACTCCACCGAAGCACATTTTGGCGGAAAGAGGTCGCAAGTCTTCTGCCAAGGTGAAGTACACCGAGAAACATTCAGCAAGACTGACAGCTGTGCTGACAATACGGGCCGATGGTACGTATCGAATCTGTTTGGGTTTACAATAATGTCTTAACCCACTTTATTTTGTTTTTACAGGTAAGAAACTGCCTATTCTTTTCATCGTGAAAGGAAAACCAGGGGGTTCCATCGAGAAGGGGACGAGCTACAGACGTACCCTACGGGTCGGGGCCACGTGTACTGCGTCCAGGAAAACGGCTGGATGGACAGTAGGGTGTGGGAAATCTACGCCAAGGAGCTGGTGAAGCTTGAAATAGATTGCCCTTCTGTCCTTCTTGCCGACAATTTTGACTGTCACGTGTCGGGAGAAGGACAGGAGGTCATTTCTAGGGAGTCTAAGGCCACCGTGTGTCCGCTGCCTGCAAACAGCACTGCAGTTTGCCAGCTCCTTGACGTCGGAGTCATGGGGCCGCTAAAACGGACACTTAGGGCACTGTGGTTAACTGACTCTCGTAAAGGCTATATAACAGCTAGCGAAAAGCGACTCATTTCAATCAAGCGCACTATTTGAGCTTTGGCAATGATTGATGCGGAGTGCGTGGTTCGCAGTTTTGAAAAGGCCAACCCGAGATACCCCGTAGTGCAAGTCTAACTTCAATAAAAACGCTTTGTTTCTGTTTATTATTGGATATTTTTATTACGTCAAATTAACCAAAAGCATTGCATTGATAGTGCTTCAGCCAATCAGAGAAGCATATTTTGGGCAGAGCTGCTTGTCCTATGTCGTGGTGCCGCTGCAAGCTGCGCGGCTTTTATCGTCGTTGTCTGTAGGCGTGAAGACATACATAGGGTGGCAGGTTGCCTTCCAGCTGCAGGGTACTTCGACTTCGCGAACCACTTTCCAGCGCTTGCAAAAATGCCGTGCACATGTTGAGCGATGTCTTGGACATAATAAAGAGGTCGAAACCAGGAAGCGAGTCCACTTCGTAGCACTAAGTTCTCTGGAAACGATCAACTTGGCTGTTTCTTCAAACAAAAATATTTTTGCGAAGACGATCGTAGCATTACACGTAGGAGGTTGGTACGATAGTGCTACGTCTCGTACGTCGGCAGGCATTAGCGTCACCTTGTTGAGCATGGGTAGCGCTGGAACGTGCCGTTTCATGAGAGCGTTTGCAAGTGCACACTGCTAACCTCGTAGTTCAACACCAACGCAGGCACCGACGTTAGTATATAAAGCCACTTGAGCTAGAACGTTGCCGATTCCTGCCCTAACGTATATAAACACACCATCTTCTTTCAAGAACCCAATGGCCTCTATCATTGCAGCAATACCTCCCGGAAGTATTTCACCAGCCGTATCGTGCATTCGACCAGCTTGTTGGTGAACGTCCCGGGCATTTACATCTCCAAAAATCACCGCCATCTTCCGTGCCGCTTCATCGTGCGCACATAGGTAATTGATCCGGCTGCTCGCATCAGCCGTACCGTGATCGCCACCGCAACTTCCGTCACGTACGGAACGCTCTTCGTCAGCCCCGTGAAGTCTTCCATAACCTTCACGAACACCATCAGCTGCCATACCGTCACCAGCGCCACCGACTTCTCCACAACTATGTCCAGCTCCGCTGAGTCCTCCATCGACCTCACTAGCCTTATCACGTTCCACACCACCTTCCGCCAGATCCGTCAATCCCAGCGCGTCCACCACTAGCCCCACCACGTCCGGCGCTGACCTCTCCAGCTCATCCGCATGCTCCACGACCTTCGACACCTCTAGCAGGCCTTACAATATCGTCGCCAACTCCGCCACGAAGGCCGCCAGCTATTCACAGGTCCTACACGACTGCCGACAGCTCTGGCGCGACCTTGGGCAGCTCCGCCGAGTCCTGATCGATCTTCGCCGAGTCCTGCGCGACCGTCGCTAACAGCGCTACGTCCAGCGTGACTTCCGCCAACTCCACCACGCCCACGTAAGTGACCACTGCCGCTATCGAATGTTCCCCTTCGAAGTATTCCTTGAACGAGGGCGCTGCTGCCAAAGAAACACGGCGGAAAGTTTGCTGACGTATTTCCGTATGTGCGTTTGAGACTAGATAGGCGTAATCGTAGCTCCCGTGGCATTCGCTTGGACCTGGTCATCCGGCGTGCCAAGAAGCCCCATGTTATCCGCAGACCTTCACGTTCAAATTGGCAAGCAACCTGAACCAGCGATTTATCCTCCCAGTCGTGGAAGCTAGTCCGCATAATTGGTGATTATTCGATGTATATATCTTGATAACAGTATGAATATTGGTGCATGGTGGTGGGTATCAATTGGAGTTACTATGGTACGACGACTGGCAGGCAGCAGGATAGGATCAGGATGGGAAATGACAAACTTATGCCCTCACTGGAACGTACGACTCGATATATTACCATTTCATCATTTTTAACACATCGCTATGATTGGTAGAAACAAACAAGATGCAAGATAACGGACGGTGATACATCCACTGAACAACAAAAAATTATGCAAGACCTTCCTAACTCTATCATAAACAATCATATGATTTTCGATAAAGACAAAAAGGCATATGACGAATATATTATCCTTGTGATCCGCAGCAGCGTAGTTTACCCAAAGGTAATGTCTAAATTAAGAAAAAGCGTGTCTTGTGCGAGAGTGTGTGTGTATTGTACCAGATTGTGGACGTGTTGTATGAAAAGTTTTTATCTTGTGATCGATCTTATAATCAAACCAAACAGTTCAACATGAGAAGGCTTCAAGGTTCAACTCTGACATACAAAAATGTATTGATACCCATTGCTATTTTTATCTGTCCTAAGCGTCCTCACCCTCAGAATCGTGTGCACACAAGCGCAGGTATCGTAGGCGATAGTACTGCTCCAATCCATAGCACACGTTACTCCACTTGTGGCTGGTTACCATTGACTCCTGCAAAAGCAGGCACCACACGCCACACGAGTGCCCGTCTTCTTGTTTGCACTTCGTCCAACGGGAAAGTTTTACCTCCGGTTGTCCCTGCAGTTGGGACACAATGGCTTTCTTGACGGCATGTTCCAGTTCATTGTATCTGGAGTCTTCTTGCTGCGGGTCGAATATCGTGCAGCTAGCTTGTCCATGTGTCAAGTCAATGATGAAAGCCATCCAATGGAATCCCCCCGCGTTCACGATAACAATCTGGCGCTGGATACTCTCGTGGAAGGCTCCGTGCGTGGCTGCTGCCTTCTCCTGCCTCGGCAAGTCTGTGAATAGGTACCAGGCTGGGGAGAAAAAGCCAACACCATCCGACACGTATCGTCGCGCCAACATAATTAATCCTGCACGCATGCACGTCGATCCCAGCCACACTGTCGCACGAAACTCGAGGAGGCGTACTCCCTCAATCTCCTCGCACGCGATGGAGTACTTGTTCAACGTCATGTTTTCTACGGTATCCTCGAGCAAAAGCTGCACCAACAATACACAATATCCGGTGTCATAAAAATACTTTGGTACCGAACGAGACAACTTGGTACCAAATTTGTACGAACCTTAGGAAACGAAACACAGTCGTCAAAAGGTGCCGCCAAGCCGGAATTTGGCATTGGCAGCTTCTCAATCCACTGAAGCTCGAAGCAGAGCGATAGCTCGTAGGAGCATGGTGCGATCTGCGCGACGGGCAGGCTGCCTTCAGATGGGTGGTGCTTCGACAGATGAAGCACCGACGGACACCCATACGCTGCTCGGCAGCTTGAAGCTCTGCTTCTTCGTCTTCAGCATAGCTGAGGTCCATATGCACCGCGCCGTCGGACGGAATAGCGTTGGCAACGCCCCATCCAAGTCGAGACGACTTAAAGTTGAACTCGGCGTTCAACGCCACCTTCACTGCCTCTTCGAAAGAGGAAGGGTGAGTGAGGAAGACTTCCGTTCTGGCCACGCCAGTGTGGAGGCCCTCCATAAAGACTGTCACAGTCACAGCCTCTGGTAGAGGTTCGACCGCCATACCGGCGATAAGAGTTCGCAACTCTTGGACGAAGTCCACCAAGTCCTTCTTACCCTGTCGGGTACTCAGGAAGCGTGACCTCACGCGATAGGCCTGATTAGGCGGAGCGAACACTCGCGAGAGCTGGAGCTTCAGCTCTTCCCAACCCGGGAAGGCAGCGTCAACCGACGTGCCGCACGTAAGTGCCCACTCTCGCGCTCGGCCACCGAGCTTAGAGATCGCTAGCGCTACGCGCTGTTGCTCAGTATGGAGCATGGCTGATCCCATCGTCATTTCGATCTCACGGATCCATAGCATGAGGTTCTCCCCCTCCTTTTCTTCGAAATTATTGACGCTCACAATGAGCGGTTTAGGTCGGGAGGCCCCATCCTGCGCTGCAGTCGACGCCGTCGACGGTGCAGTTGCAGCCATCCTCTGTTGGAGGTGCTCCGACAGAGCATTCTCATAGTTAGAGAACGCTTCCAGACGCGTATTCACCGCGTCTGGGCCTTGCGCAGCAAGATTCGAGAGACCGGCAAAGACATAAGCTTATTAAGCGCGTCTTGCTGGCCTGGAGACAGGTTCGTAACGTTGTCTGCTCCATCCTCACCGAGGAATAGTCCTAAGACTCAGGTGCGGGATTGACTACAAATGCTACCAGGTGCAGCGGGGCTGCGTAGCGTAGTGCGTCAGAGGAAGATGTATGATTCTCCGAGTCTCAGCTGGTGGTTCTCCGAACCCCTAAGTCTCCGCAGAGGCTTAGATTCCTCTAGTACTACTAACTAGAGACTCAAAGAGTCGGTATCCCTAACCCAAGGCAAATACACTCTTTGATGCTAAAACTGAACTGTTATTC
>JAGDFM010000032.1:0-14633 GCA_019155715.1 Phytophthora pseudosyringae
GTCTCATTGAAGACAACAGTTATATTGGCAACTTCATAACCCAAAAGTTCAGTAATGACGATGGATCATACATCATGTCCTTTGGAAAGTATCGCAATAAGACGATTAAACAGATCCAAACTATTGACCCTGATTATCTCGGATGGTTGCAGAAGAACGAGTTCATTAAGACTAAGATGCCTAAGCTTAAGGCTGATGTAGATGAACTTCTAAAGTAATCTCGTGATTATTTTTTTTATTTTTTTTGAAACAAATCTATTAGTTCGATCGAGTGCCCTCTCCACGACTTGAACGCAGTCTCCTCTATCGAGAGGTTTCGAAACTGCTTCTGAAGCGTTGGGTGCTCTCAGAGGTCGCGTCTAAGAAACCCTATCAGCGCATTAGAAACGGTTAAACCTATTCTCCTTGTAGAATAAAGCTAAGAAAAAAACCCTCTGTCTTTGGTGCTGAACTATTACTACTGACAGCAACGCCGGTGCCATCGAAATCGTTTGCTGCCGTTGCTAATCCATGTCCAAAGATAAGTTGAAGGGGGCACTCACTTTGGTCCCCACCGCACTCCGTTTGCTTGCAGACTGTGCCGAGATTTGCGACCGGCACCGCCACCCCCTCGCGTTGGGTTCGCGTTCGATAGGAAGCTGAAGGCAAGGTGCTGGACTGCTGGACTCCGGTCCCTGAAGCGTCTGGTAGTGCTCGGGCCACTCGTAGCAGTGCCCCGCCGACGGGATGTCTGCTCGTGGACAGCACGAGCAGCCTGAGTGGCAACCACCATCTACATTCCTTCGATCCGAACGGAAAGAGCTGGCATCGTGCTGTCCGTGCCGCCTTGACCCTGGCACAAATACATCACCAGCACCAAACAAAAGTGCCTCCATGATTGCCCGCTCTTCGTGGATTTTCTCGATTACCGCTTCAGCGCGTCACCATTGATGATCCATCGTAAAACGCCCGGCTCTGATACAAACCGCAAGTATAGCCGTCACGATAATCGTTCGGTGCACCGTGATGACCACGCCCCGCACGCGTACGAATCAAAGCTGCCATTCCTCAATTCGACGTCTCGAGCAACGACCCAGCACAACGTACCCGGGCGCCAACCATTTCGACTGTGTCCGACGTCAGCGCAGTCAAGTCGCACTGCGATATGGTGCCGGACAAGCTCAAGCCCAGCATGGCCAAGCTGTCGGAGCGCCGCACGGCGGGGACGTTCATCCGGGCGCTGCTGTGGAAGAACTGGCTGGTCAAGCGACGGCACCCCGTGGCCACCGCCTGCGAGGTCATGGTGCCCGTGCTGTTCATCATCCTGCTGGGATTGCTCAAGAGCACGACCACGACGGTGGCCGTGCCGACCGGATGGAGCGACACGGGCGCCTCCTCGGGCGACGCCGGCATCGGCACCAGCTACAACCTGTTCCAGCCGACCGGGCAGACGGTCGAGTGGGTGGACGTCGACCTGCCCAAGTTCTCACTGCATGAGTCGTCCATGACCGGCCTCATCCTCAAGCTCGGCGTACAGTCGGTTGACGACGCTATCCGCCTCGAGGAGCTGTCCACGGCGGACCAAGCAACGTGCTCGAGCGGTGTTATCGCAGGCGGACTCGTGGAGACCGACACGTCGTCGCCCTACCGCGTGCCGACTGAGTGTGCCGACAAGGTGTCCCCGTACAAGATCGCCATTGCGCCGGACAACGCATTCACGCGCAACTACTTCGCGGAGACCATGGACGTGTGGTACCCGCGTGTGGACTTGCTGAACTCGTCGAGCGAGACGCTGACGATCCCTTCGTTCGGCGAGAGCGTCATGTTCTTTGACACGAACGACGCGCTGACAGAGTACGTGAAGAGCGGCGACTACGGCAAGGGCATCGAGAACCCGCGCATCTACGCCGGCATCGTGTTCGACTCCGTGCCACTTGGAGACAGCATCGGATCGTTCGCGTCTATTGAATACTCACTGCGGCTGAACTCGACGGCTGGCGACTCTGTCGGGCGTGTGCCCGGAACCAGCGGCTCGGTGCTGGACACGGACCCGTTCCAGACGAACATCGACACCGACTACTACTCGCGCTACACAGTGACGGGCTTCATGACCCTGCAGACCCTCGTCACCCGCTTTGTGGCGTGCATGCCCGAATGGAACTCGGCCAACCAGTCGACTAGTGGAGTGTGCCAGCGATCCCAGACGACGGCTCTCGCTTCAACCAGCCTGGACAACACACTGTTGGATACGCTGAACGACGACGCTTTCATCCAGGAAGTCCTCGGCACGGGCTTCGTGTCTGGCGAAACATCGTTCTCGAACGTCTTAGCCAGCATGTCTGGCGACACGAAGGAGCTCCTGCTCACGCCTCTGCGTCAAGCGCCTCAGCCGTTCATGGGAGCTACGGTCGCCCCGTTCCCGGTTAACGGCTTCGATAGCTCGTCGTTCTACGATACGGTCTCGAACGTTTTCCCGGTGATCTTTGCACTGTCGTATCTGTTCACGATCTCTCGTATTCTGGTCGTGTTCATCCAGGAGAAGGAGCTTCGGCTGCGTGAATTCATGAAGATACTTGGCGTCACGGAGAAGACCATTATCATCACGTGGTACATGACGTACACGATCATCCTCTTCGTTGGAGCGGTCGTGCAGGCTGTGGCTGGTCTTGCCGGTCTCTTCCCGAAGACATCGGTGATCCTCACGTTCTTCTTCTTTTGGCTGTTCGGCATGAGCGTCCTGGCGCTCGCGTATTTGATCAGTACCATCTTCAACAAGGCCCGCGTCGGCTCCTTCGTGGGTATGGTCGTGTTTTTCTTCATGCACGTGATGTCCCAAGCATTTACTACCGGAACTGCTGAAGGGGCCAAGACGATTGGTTGTCTTCTGTCACCGGTGGGTCTCTCTCTGGGTGTTCAGGTGTTGGCAGATGCGGAGACGACGGGTGCCGGCGTGACATTCGCGAATGTGGACGCCCTGAGCAACAACTTCCGCTTCAGTACGGCGCTGTGGATGTTCGCCTTCGACACGGTGCTCTACACGCTTATCGGTCTGTACTTCGACAAGGTGATGCCGAAGGAGTACGGCACGACGCTCAAATGGTACTTCCCTGTGTCGCCGTCGTACTGGAGAAGTCGTCGCCAACGCACAACTACCGTTCAAACACAAGATGTGCTGTTGGACAACGTCACGTTGGATGTCAACCCCAACATTGAGCGAGTGAACGCAGAGCTTCAAGAACAGGAGCGTCAAGGTGAAGCCCTCACGGTACAACGACTCCGCAAGGTCTTCCAGGTCCCCGGTGGAGAGAAGGTTGCCGTTCAAGGCCTCAACCTCACCATGTACAAGGACCAGATCACATGTTTGCTTGGCCACAACGGTGCTGGTAAGACCACACTAATCTCCATGCTCACCGGCATGACGGCGCCTTCCAGCGGCAACGCCTCCTACCGTGGCATGTCGGTGAACGAGGACATGGACGAGCTACGTCAATCACTAGGAATTTGCTTCCAGCACGACGTCCTGTTCCCTGACCTCTCCGTCGAAGAGCACCTACTTTTCTTCGGACAGATCAAAGGCTACGCGAACCAGGAACTGCTGTCTGTGGCCGAGAAGCAGATCCGGGAGGTCGGCTTGACCGAAAAGCGCAACTCGAGGCCGAGCGATCTGTCCGGTGGAATGAAGCGGAAGCTGTCGGTGGCCGTGTCGCTGCTGGGCGACAGCTCGCTGGTGTTCCTCGATGAACCGACCTCCGGTATGGACCCGTACAGCCGTCGCAGCACGTGGGAAATCCTGCTGAACAACCGCAACGATCGTGTCATGGTGCTGACAACGCACTTCATGGACGAGGCCGACATCCTGGGTGACCGCATTGCTATCATGGCGGAAGGTGAGCTGCGTTGCTGCGGTTCGTCCCTGTTCCTCAAGAACCGCTTCGGTGCGGGGTACAACTTGACTCTAGTGAAGGACGACGCCAAGTGCGACGACAAGGCTGTATCCGCGTTTGTCACCTCGTTCGTTCCATCAGCCCAATTGTTGAGCAATGTTGGCAGTGAGATCGCGTTCCAGCTTCCTCTGCACAGTTCGTCGCGCTTTGCCGCGATGTTCGCTGAGATGGATCGTCAGTTGCAGACGCTGGGTCTCCTGTCGTATGGTGTGTCAGTGACGACGCTGGAGGAGGTGTTCATCAAGGTGGCGGAGCTGGGCGATGAGACCCACCAGCACACTCTGGGCAACAATGCGCGGACGAACAACCGCGAGTCCAGCGAATATCAGCCATGCGACGAGATCGTTACGTCCACCCCGATGTTTAGCATTCACCTGCGAGCGCTGCTGCTCAAGCGCTTCCGGTATGCCCGGCGTGACAAGAAAACAATCGTTTATAGTGCGCTGCTGCCGGTCCTGCTTATTGCAGCTGGTCTGGGGATTCTCAAGGGTAGCGCTATTGCCTCCGACAATCCAGCCATGACATTGTCGACGAACGCATACTCCGGGAACGAGACGCCGACGCCGTATTTCTGCCAGACCGGTTCAGCTACAACAGATTGGTGCAGTGAGATGATGACATCGGCGTACTTCTCGGGAGCTGACACCCAAGCACTCTCGATGTCGGAACCAGCATTCGACTCCGACTCGCCCACCGTGTTTGACGTTACCTACACCGACCCGGCGATCAATGCGAGCGGATACACCGGCTATAGTGTGGCAATGGGCCAGCAACTTTACAAACGTGGATACGGCAACGATGCAGACCTTGTGGAGGGGCAATACGGGGCATACCTTGCGTATGGCGACAGCGAGCAGAACCTGTTCGGATACAACCTGTTCACAAACACGAGTGCACCCCACTCGTCAGCGATCTTCAAGGCGTTGATGGACCAAGCGGTTTACCGCTTCTTCGCGGCCAATAGCTCGAGCAGTTCGGCGACTTCGGCTGTTAACCTGAAGGTGAACAACTACCCTCTTCCGGTGACCGCGGCCACGAAGGCGTTCTCTGGTTCGGCCGTCGCGTTCGTGGCGTGCATGTTCATCTGCATCGCATTCTCCTTCTTGCCGGCGTCTATCGTGGTTTTCTTGGTGAAGGAGAAGCAGGTGGAGCACAACTCGAAGCACCAGCAGCTCGTCTCGGGCGTGTCGATGCCTGCGTTTTGGCTGTCCAACTACATTTGGGATCTGATAATGTACATCGTGCCATGCGTGTGCGCCCTCGCCTTGATCTACGGGTTCAACGTGTCCGCCATGACTGGCCGAGACTGTGATAGCTGCACGTCGGCTACGTTCCCAGCGGTGATCCTCATGTTCGTCCTTTTCGGCCTCGCGATTTGCCCGTTCACGTACTGCCTGTCGTTCCTGTTCAAGGAGCATGCTGCTGCCCAGACGTACACGATCATGATCAACTTCGTCCTCGGAGTCGTGCTGATGATTGTGTCATTCATCATGAGCGTGATCGGTTCGACGGCGGACGCGGACTCCGTGCTCATATTTATCTGGCGGCTATCACCCTTGTTCAACCTTGGCAGGGGCTTGCTCCAGCTAGTTATCAGCGACATCACGTACACTCGCTACACCAAGGACGAGAAGACGAGTCCTTTCAGCGGCGACGTCATGGGTTTTGAGCTGGCCTATTTGCTGGTGACAGCTATCGTTTACATGGCGCTTGCAGTCTACCTTGACTACTCGAAGACTTTCCCCAAGATGAAGAAAGAAGAAGAGGACATCGATGACACTGGGCTGGAGATCGACGAGGACGTGAAGAAGGAAGCTGATCGTGTTGCTAGCGGTGGAGCGGACGGAGATGCCGTCAAGCTCGTTGGACTGCGTAAGGTCTACCCCGGTGGCAAGGTGGCTGTTCGAGATCTCTCGTTTGGTTTGAAGCGCGGCGAATGCTTCGGATTCCTCGGTATCAACGGTGCTGGCAAGACCACCACGATGAAGATGCTGACGGGTGACGTTCCTCCGAGCAGCGGTACAGCCACACTCGGGGGCTTCAACATTCTCCGGGAGCAAATTGAAGTGCGCCGCCAGATCGGCTACTGTCCGCAGTTTGATGCTTTGTTTGATCTGCTCACTGTGCGCGAGCACCTGGAGCTCTTCGGTGCTATCAAGGGCGTGCCGCAATCGTCAATGGATCGTGTCGTCATGGAGAAAATTCGCCAACTGAACCTCAGCGACTTCGAGCACAAGCTGGCTGGCAGTCTCAGTGGTGGCAACAAGCGCAAGCTGTCGGTGGCCATCGCCATGATCGGCAACCCGGCCATCATTTTCCTCGACGAACCGTCCACCGGTATGGATCCCGTATCTCGCCGATTCATGTGGGACGTCATCGCCGACATTTCCACCCGTGGCAAGGAGTCGACAATTGTACTGACGACACACAGCATGGAGGAGTGTGAAGCGCTGTGCTCGCGTGTTGGCATCATGGTTGGCGGTCGCCTGCGTTGCTATGGAAGCGTGCAACACCTCAAGACTCGGTTCGGTGACGGTCTGATGTTTGATGTGAAGCTTGACACGCCTACTACCGAGGAACTCGAGTACCTGCTCCAGCATGTCTTCGGTGACGGCAACAAGTACGTGACGCAAATGGAGCTGGAAAGCAAATGTCGCGCGTTCGGCAACGTCGAGCTCGCGGAACGTATCACACCTTCGCACCCGACGGGCTACAGCCTTGCTGCTGCAATGGAGCGTGACGGATTTATCCGTGCAGAGGCGTTCTGCTCCTGGTGCGTCGAAGAAACGCGCTTCGACACGTTGAACGACTACCTTCAGGACGCGTTTGGCCCAGGTGGTGTCCTGGTGATGGAGCGCCAGAACGATTTCTGCCGCTTCAAGGTTCGCGGATCCAACAACGATGTGAAGCTTTCCAAGATGTTCGCGCTGATTGAGAACGTGAAGACCGACATGCACATCCGCGAGTACAGCGTCTCGCAGACGACGCTGGAGCAGATCTTCAACTCCTTCGCCAGCCAGCAAGAAGAAGAGAAGGGTGTCGCTCGCGGTGTCTTCCAGGCGTAGAATGCAGCATCACTGTAAGAAAGCAATGCATAATTCAGAATATATCCGTATGACTTATAAAGTTGAGATGCGAGCAGCCTACTTACGATGGAACGTCCTATTGCAGTGAACAAGTCTCCGGGGGCAATGATTCTTCACCTTCAATCTCTTCTCCCGGTAGCATCGTCTGAATTGCTTGTACAGCGTGCTGCTGTACCTTCGGATCATCGTGAAAGCGAACCCGTGCCTTCTCACAAACTGGCAGCGCCCCTGCATCCAAACACGCGGCCTTCATCTCCTCTTCATCAACGAAAACGCACAAAATACACATTAGCTGTAGCTAGCTTTCAAGGAACAAAGCTCCTCAGCTAGCGTTACCATTTTTCCCGCTAATGATCGCAATGAGCCAGCAACCAGCCGCTTGGACTAGAGCCGTTGAGTTGAAGCGCTTCATGCTTTCAACGACGATTTCAAGCCCACCTTTCGAAACGATCTCCAGCATACTAGCATCTAGTGAGCCAAAGCACGTTGATAAAGTTAGTGCAAGCCCGGAGAGCCCCGCAGTTCCCTACACGTCGTACCTTGACGCAAACTTAAGTTTGCTAGCGCGAGACAGCTTAGGCCTTGTAGCTGCTCGTTGAGAGGGAACCGCTCCATTGCTGAGAGCACGAGGCGGCGACTTTCCGGGTTAACGCGCACCACAGATTCGTCTGATCAGACCAAATAGTCAAACGTCAGCCTTAGACTAGCTAGCAACGCTAGAAAAATTCTCAACTTCAGCATGGGTACCTGCAATCTTCGGGTGAGCAAGCACAGAGAGACCAGCCATGTTGGCCGGCACGTCGTCGGGAAGAGCGACCATGGCGTCAATGAGCGAAATGATGGCACCGCTAGATGTGATGATTGCAATGTGTTCGTCAGCTCGGTTTGCGTACTCAGCCAGACAGAGCAGCCCGTCCCGTTGTAACGTTAGTGACTCGGGGAACTGCTTCATCTTGTCAATAACCATCTGCACCATGAGCCGTGAATTAGTTTCAACCTTCTGCCTTTCAATTTGCTGGGCTTCAGTGTGGCCGTCTTCACCGTCCACAGGGTCAGCCCTTGAAGCCGTAAACGACTGCTCTGTCGGCTTCTCCGCCTCCGAGGCTGCCACACTCCGAATCACCCCCTTCAAGGCTCGGACACCGTGCGACTGAATCCGATCGTCGGCCGGGAACTTCTTCATGATCTCCAACACGGCGCTACCGTCACCCACATCTCGACCCACAGCTCGCCGCATGATCCCGGCCGGGTCCGTAGCCACAGCACTCGCAGGAGCCTTCTCGCCCGAAGGCCCAGCGACCTTGGCATCATCTTTCACAAGCGCTTGCACCGGATTCTCCACGGGGAACGCAGGCCCCGCCTCTTGCTTCTCCGTCTGGCCCTCGTCGTTGTCGTCTTCAACACTGGGAGCCAGCAGGGGCAGCGCGTCGACGACGGCTTGGACGATGCCTTGCGTCGCCTCCACCGTCGACACTCGGTTGCTCATGTGGTCGTGGCAAATCCGCAGCAGCTCGCGCGCCACCTTCGCGTACTTGACCAGCGCGCACACGAAGGTGAACGCGCGCAGCGGGTCGTCCAGCAGCATCGCGGCCAGCTTGCGCTCCAGCGTCGGCTGCGGCAGGCGGTCCAGCTGGTGGAACGACAGCCCGCCGGCGGGGGGCGCCAGCCCCGCGGGCAGCTGCCGCAGCAGACACGCCATCGACAGCGACAGCGGCAGGAACGACGCGTCTGCGGGCCGCTCGCTCTTGATCTTGGCCTGCTGCAGCAGCAGCAGCATGTGCGTCGTCGTGTCCAGCATGGCGCGCGACCCTGTATCCAAAGTGAAGTTGAAGTGGCCGCTGGGTGCCGCCGATTGGCTGGAACGAGGGGCTCCCGACGCCCTATGATTGGTGGATATGTTTCTTGCAGATCGCCCATAGTTTGTCCAAGTTTGAATTTCCCGCGTCAGGAGTGACGGTCATGGCGGCGCGGAGGCAGCAGGGCTGGCGCGACAAGTACGCGCGGCGGCTGGGGCTACGGCCCTCCGAGCGCGACGAGGAGACGAGCGAGGTGGTCGAGGCTGAG
The DNA here is from genome assembly GCA_019155715.1 of Phytophthora pseudosyringae. Lineage (NCBI taxonomy): Eukaryota > Oomycota > Peronosporomycetes > Peronosporales > Peronosporaceae > Phytophthora > Phytophthora pseudosyringae. The sequence goes on from JAGDFM010000032.1 coordinate 9,074, forward strand.
TGCCGCTTCTGCGCCGTCTTCGGGCGCGAGCCGCGGGCTGAGAACAATGCCCTGGCGGGCCAGAGGAGGCAGCGCAAGCGCACGGCGAACGTGGCCAAGTGGACGAGGCCCTTCCGGCCGGACAACATCCGGTCGCACCACGTCGCGCAACACACGCGCAGGTGGGGCGCGTACAGCGAGCTGCTGCGGCAACTCAACTACCCGGAGGAGGGCGAGGACGCCCGCGCAGCCAAGCAGCAGCTCGACACGTTCTTCGACCGGAGCGAGACGTCCGAGATGGCTACAGCGAGCAGTGAAGCTGCCGACAATGGGAGACGGGGAGTTCAAGTTGCGGCAGCAGACGTTGCTGCAACTGCTTCTGTTGCTGCAGCTGCAGCAGGGCCTGAGATTGATGAGGCTCCGGTGGAGGCTGTCGACGGCGCAGTTCATGAGGCTAATGGTACGCGCGACGACGCTGCTCCTAGGCAGCTGATGCAGGTAGCAGCTAGGGCTGATCCACTGCTGCTACTGGGTGAGATCACGACGCCCGAGATCGTGGACACGCTGGTGGATGGGTTCTATGTTGAAGACGATGACAATGTCCGCGCTGATGCGAAGGACGCGGACTTGATGAAGCGGATCCGAGTTGATGATCGGGTGGCGGGAGGGCAACAGGGACAGGCATCGAGTGATAGGCGGACGGAGAAATTCGTGGTCCGTGTCACGAACAAGCAGGAGCTGGTTAGTGTCCAGCGACTGCTAGGCCTTGGACTGACGATTGAGCAGGTGGCGCGGACTCTCGCTTGTTCGACTTTGTCGGTGGCTACCGTGCGCAGCTACGCGCGACTGTCGATTGCTGCCTCACTGCAGATGATTAGCACTATCATGCGACGAGCCTGGATCTACTCGCTCGCCTTTCAGGTGACTCGCGGTCGCGGCAACCGAAACCCAGTCTTGCAGCTTCGCGTGCGTCTTCCTGTGTCTCGTGGAACGGATGTGGCTGATTTACATGTGGTGGCGTTGCCCTTGCTGAAGTTTGAACGGTCTGCAGGGCAGGTAACCACCTTCATTGAACTTGTTTTGAATGTTTTGGACCCCGAGTGGAGATCCAAAATGCTTGGTGGCTGTGTGAATGGGGCTGCAAACGAAATGGGCATGCATTCCTCGTTGCTACAGGACATCATGCAGCAATCGACAAGCTCCTGCGTGTACTGTATACGACGTCCTGCACAGGTTATAGAGTCGTGTCTACGCAGTGCACTGCAAGATCTCAGTGAAGGCAGGTACCAGCAATCAACTACTTCAACGAGTGACATCCTCGAGAAAGGACGTTTCTCCCAAGAGCTAGCGAGACTCTCTATATTTTTACGCGGGTATGAACCATGGACACGAGTCCATGGTCGATGCCCACCATTCGATCCAGAGTGCCCTTGGTCGACCCTGAAAACATTGGAATGGCTGTTGACACGCCGGCACCACATACAAGATAAATTTCAGGACTACCCTTACGTGCAGCTCCCACCGCCAAGTTTCTGGCTATTTGCTTCGGTACTTGTCGATGTTATGTCGGGATTCGAGGATGTGGTGAACAATCTGGAGAGCTTTCCATTGCCGTCACGTACCAAGTCTGAGCATAATTTGGAATTCTGCGTCAGTGACTTCGCTCAGAAGTCCAGGATATCGCGCACTAAGGACGATGAGACCGTACTGGAGAATGACATGTGCTTGGAAAGAGGCACGTTTCAGGTTGGACATTTTTGCTGGACCCGTAAATCGGCACTGGTACCTTACTTACGCTCCCTCAATTTATCCATGCGCCGACTGTACGATGGACTACCCTCTGGTGACAAGCATAACGTTGAATGGGTGGTAGCGGGCTTTGTTCTCACTTGCCTCGATTCTGTGGCTAAAATTTCGGAACCCAACTTGCTCGAAGCGTCCCGTCCGTCGAATAGCACACTAGGCTCGAAGACCGTGATGGATGACCCACCGCCTGCGCTGCCGTTGGACTTCATTGCGATTAAGCGCATGGACGCAGTAGACCTAATTGAGTGCTATAGTGACAGACTGGAGCAAGCGTACGACCTCGCGTTTTTGGACAACATCAGTTGTGACATGGAGAAACTTAAAACCATGATAACCGACCACCCGTCGTTGCGTTCGGAGCTCAAGCACGCTCAGAGCAACTCTTTCCGGAGCGCATGGGAATGTATTCCGGATCTGGGATCGCTGCGAGTATTCGCGACGGGTTTGGCTACGACACTTCCGCGAACAGTTGGGAGGCATAGTGATCTTCAAAGCATCGGTCCCAACAATGGGAAAATAGCATTAGCGCTGGAGGAACGCAATGAAGATCAGCACCGAGTGAACTTCGGTGACTTCACGACTGAAATGCGCCTTCACGCGGAGCAAGCAAGTATCGTGCAAGCATTATACTCCGAGAGGATGCACCACTAGTACAGACGCCGCACAAACTTGTACTGAACGATTTTAAGTGGGCTAAGCTGAGTACTTCGTGAAGTAGTACACTATACATCGAAAATATCTTTGCCGACACGTAAGTTAGTCCAAGTGGGAGGTGGTGAAGGTGGCGGTGCGACAGACGCATTGTAGTCAACGAAGAGGTTTAGGAGCACACACAGTCATAAGCATTCCTGGATGCACATTGTAGCTCTCGTGTACAGTATTTGTGGCAAATGCCACAATTCGAGGAGACGTGCATTGCTAATTGTTTTGCAGATTTTTGAAAAGTAATTCAAATTAAAAATAATTTTAAAAAAAGCGGCTGAAAGCCAGCCCGAGCGAGAAGCGCACTTGCCAGCCCCTCGTCCCGCAGCAACGCCAGCATGCAGGTGGCCACGCCCAAGCACGCCAACATCCACGCGCCCGGCGGCTCCGGGGCCACCATAGCGCCCGCGCACTGGAGCGCCGACGACCAGGCGCTGCTGGACATCCTGCTGCTGACGGAGCCCGACGGAGCCAAGGACGTGGCCATGCAGGACGCGTTTGCGTCGTCGTCCCCGACCCCGCAGACGCCGCCGCAGGTGCAGCCGGCCTCGCCCGTCCTGGACCACGCACAGGGCAAGGACTCGCCCTCCAAGGGCAAGCTCTCGACCATCGAGCGCCGCGCCAGACACCGCGAGGTCGTCAAGCGTGCCTACCACCGCAACAAGGTCGGAAGGATGGAGGTTGCGCCCGAAGTTGGTACTGATAACTGATCAACTTTTGACATGATGTTACTGCTTACTGTTTAGGCGGCGCTCAAGAGCTTGAGGGACACCGTGAAGGAGCTCGAGGAGCAGCTGGAGAAGCTGTCGATGTCCAAGCAGAAGCAGACCGAGAACCCCTCCCCCGCCCCCAAGAGCAGGCCCACGGACGAGATCCAGCGACAATACGCGCTGCTGACGAACGAGCAGGAGGATCTGGGCAGCGAGGCGGCCAGGCTCCGACTGCTGCTCAACTACAGGCAGCAGTTCGCCACCAACATGGTGACGCTGGCTCAGCGAGCGGCCTCCATCTCTTCGGACGAGTCCGACAACTCGGACACAGATTCCGACACGGCCACGACGTCGTCCACGGCCTCGTTGTTCACGGCGTCGCCGTCGTCGTCGCCCATGTGTGTCGCAGCAGACTCGTCGCTGGCGATGCACGGCAACGGATGCGACGTGTCGCCGTTGGACTCGACGCAGAAGACCAAGACGGCGTTCTGCAACGAGCTGCGCCCCACGTTCGTCGGTCCGACCATCACAGGAAAGACGCCTCTGGCTGTGGCCATGCAGAAGCAGCTGGGGTACAAGCCGCTGAGCTTCAGCGAGTCGACGGCCCTCGTGAACGAGCTCTACCGCTCGATCCTGTCGTTCTCGCTGAGCGGCAAGGCAATCAGCACGGGAGCCAGCATCATGGGATGGGAGGACAAGCGGCTGCTGGACGGAACGAGCCTCAAGTTTTCGCTGCGCAAGCGCTTCCCTGGACAGAATGCGTTTGAACTTCTGACGAGCACTTGGCAGTGCTTCTCGGACCCGGAGTGCACGGAGGCCAAGTTCCGCGGCCTCATGACGCTACGCATCCTTCAGCGCGTGAATGACGACACGATTGTGGCTTTGCGCGAGTCCCTGAGTGAGGACGGCTCAAAGCTTTACCGATGCGTGTATATATTGTTCCGCGTGCGCACTCGGAAGGGCTTCCTGATCTGCGTGCAGTCAGTGGCACCCGAGCGCCTCACTGACCTGGCGCTCAGCTCCGTCAGCCGAGATGGCAAACCCGTGCAGTGGACGGAGTTATCAGGTTGGTTTGTCTTTGAGCCGATCGCAGATGGAGCGAGCAACGATCCGTTCTACCAGGACGGAGCACAGGTCGAGTACGGCGGCTGCATGGGCTACGGCGACCACGAGTCGGTCGCCACGCTCGCCATGAACACGCTGTCCATCGTATTCAAGTGGGAAAACATGATGGTCGGCCCCACCTTCACCCTGCCGCCGTCATCATGGTGATCGACAGGTCTCTTCATTTAACTTAGCCCGGTCCAGATCAACACAGTGCAACTGAGAAGGAAGGACGCAACGTGGATGTACAGTCGAGCGCAGTGCTGTTGCCGACGAGAGGTTGCGTGGTTTGTGCTGTTTGTATTATGCTATATAATCCGTTGACCCCACCTGCCTGCGTGTCGTACAGTGCGGCGAGGTGCGGCATGAAAACAATTTTCCGCGTGTTTTGGCGTTGTTGTGCTGGCGATTTGCTGTTTACAAGCTCGATACACAGAGTAAACAACGTTCAGTCGTAGCGCGAGTGGCTGCTGCTAGAGCCTGGACGACGAGCGATGCCTAGCGAGGTGAGGATGAGGTCGGTGGCTGCCGCTTGGCTGGCAAGAAGACGTTTGACCGCCTCGAGCTCCTTGGCCGCAGACTGTTCGACGGCCACCAACCGCTCCTCGAAGGCTTGTGTGGCTGTGGCAAAACGATCGGCCACACGCACAGCTTCTTGCTGCGCTTGCTCGCGGAGCGCCAGCTCCCGTCGCTGGGCGTCGATGATGGAGACCAGCGTCGCTCGCTCACTGCAAGGTTCAGCGTCAAACCCCCTTTTGCTCGCTTCAAGCAGACAGCGAATGGAATAAACACGCACCTTTCCCACGCCTCCTTGTCCTTTGTCGCGGTGGCACCACAAGACGCGTGCGTGCACCGAGGAGATTTGCTGGCCCCTCGTGCTTTGGGAGTCTGAGCCTTCGTCTTGTGCTTGCCTCCTGTCTTGTTCGTGTGCTTTGACTGCCGCTCCTCGTCCTCGACGGGACAGACTCGCGCCGGCGACTCGATGGTGCTTTGTCGAGGTTTCTGCGGTGGCAGTTCACATTGTCAGCTTCAGCATTAAACGTCCCCCTCCCGTCTTGACAGCTCACCCAGTTGGTCGTGCTGAGCGCGAACGGCTCCACCGCCGTGACCTTGTTGTAGTCCTTGGCTTGCGGCACCCCGCTCAGCCTGCAGTCCGCACAGCAGCGTTAACCAAGCGCATCCCGACGAAACGGGGGGGGGGGGGGGGGGGGGGGGGGGGGGGGGGGGGGGGGGGGGGGGGGGGGGGGGGGGGGGGGGGG